>JAZGTI010015710.1:0-13225 GCA_036877585.1 Botia kubotai
AGCCAACGCCAGCTGAGCTGATGTGTAAAAGAGTGGTCAACACATTCATTCCTGGTTCCTGTTTCTCAGGAGGATGTGACATCAGTGAGCTACAGACATCAGAAACCTCTTGCTTACTTCCACCTCTTTCTCCTCCTGATCCCAACACTCCAGAGCTCTTCACAGTGAACCTGACAGAGATATCAAGAGTTCTCCACAAACACCACTTTTTGAATTACAGTAAGACATACAGCCGTCTGTGATGTCATCATCATATCTCCTGCTGGTTCCTGCTGAAGGGTTTGTGTGTTTATGTTCAGTTCACATGAGAACATGAGGAAGACGCTGTTGACACCAGTGATGGGAGATCTTTGGAGATTGGTGGGAGGAGCTTCTCTTCAACACTTTGCTCAGCTGCTGTAAATACAGAGAAGTTTTTGTTCAATGTTTTGGACTGGTGAACAGCTGTTCAACACTGGCCTGTGACAACACTCAATGTCTCTATATTAGGTAATGAAATATAAATCTTTAATAAGAATGACAGCATAATCAAATCATTTCACAGGATTGTTTTAGTCTTAAGTAGTATTGGACGGTTTACCCCAGTGGAACATGTTCATTGTCAATCTGCTAGCACAGCTGTATGACCTGAGGAACATCCACAAACAGTGGAAGAGTAAAACAGAGTGAAGTTTTAGCTGCATGTGTTTGCAGATTCTGCATGTGTTTGCAGATGCTGCATGTGTTTGCAGATGCTGCATGTGTTTGCAGATTCTGCATGTGTTTGCAGATGCTGCTGGGCCTGATATTTGTGATGACATTCAGACATTTGTAAGTGTTTGTTAAGTGCTCACATCTGTCCCACAGTGCAGCAGCGTTACGGCAGGTCTGTCTCGAACCGTTGTACAGAAAACATTTCAGAAATGCTTCTTATGACCCAGTTTCTTTAATTGAGCCGTTGTCTTGTTTTCCTCCTCAGCTGTGTTTCCTGTAATCTCTTATGACTCAGGGCTTCTCAGTTTTCTGTTTGCTGCTGTTCTCTTCTGCCACTCTGACTTCCTGTAGCGCTTATTACTGCTTCTTCTTCATCCCTCTCTCCTCTGTTATTTGTTCCTCTCCACTTCTCCAGTCCAGTATCAGTCTGTCCTGTTCTTTGCCTCCTGAGGTTGAGCGTCTGTCTCCTGCTCAATCTGTTATCTCTCTACCCCAAAACCTGAGAATGGATCATGTCTGCTGATAGCTGCAGCCTGATTCACTAAACCAATTATGCTAATCAGATAACAAACCTGACCACAGAATCTTCATGGCACAGTTCCTGCTCTTGTGGTGGGGGAAGAAAGATTTGTGCTTTGGGCTTTTTCCTGAGAAAAGATCTTAGTTATCTTCTGAGTTACAGAAAAGATCTTAAACTGCCAACCAGTTACACAGAGGTGCCTCCTCCAGAAACCCTGCCCCCATCTCCTCCACCCGTATCTGGCTTCTGACACCACACTGAAGAGCCCCCAGCATCACCCGCCACAGCCCCGCCCCCCACTGAGTCTCTGCTGATTGTCTTCACACTTGTCCTCTTCTGTTCCTCAACACAATTAGATCACAGCAGTGCTTCTCGCTGTCTTCCTGTCTGCACTTCTCCCTCGCGCATCATCTCTCAGGCATCTTCCCTCTGATTTCTGAGCAGTTGTTCTCAGCTTTAATTAAGGCGCCTCTCCACCACTTTCTGACAGTCTCGTTACTCTGTAACTGGCTGACGGTGTTCCAGTTTGTTCTCTTGAAGGGTGGTAAGTAAATGGTGCAGGTATCAGTTGAGTTTGGGGTCACTCCACAGGGATGTGTGCTATGTAGAATTAAACTGAAATTGCATTTTAAATGCTAATTCACTTCAAAAATATGCAGAATTTGTTGTTGTTTTATCTGTGCGAGAATGTAACATTAAGAAATTAGAATTAAAATAGAATTCAAACTGCTGTGACCTATGACCTGCTATCATACATACAGCATGATATGAATAATCAGTGTTTCAAATGCTGCCTATAGAAATAAGTGTTAAATTATATTTACCACAAATGTAAATTACATAAAACATTTTTATGATAGTAGCCAGATTTCAACGTCAACATTTTGTTGCATGAAAATGTATGAAACCAAGATACAGAGTATGATGAATGAGATAAGAGATGAATTTCCCACAGTTGTGTGTGTTTGTGTGTGTTTGTGTGTGTGTGTGTGTGCTTGCATCTCTGCACCTGTATGTTTGCTTTGTACTGATGAATTTTTGTGTTTAGATGAACACAGTGTTCTGTCTTCAGGATAGAGTTCTGCCTCCTCTTTCCTCTGATCCGCCGCCTTCATTATTGAAATCTTCCCTAACAGTGCTGCTGCTGTCTGAGGGGTTCAATCATGGCAGATGTATACTGTAACTCATATGAGTCATGCAGGTTTTATATGGTTTTATATTTGATTTTTTTAATATATGTTTATAATATGATCTGTTGTTCACACTGAGTTTTCATTAGATGAAATATCTCACTAGTCGTGATATTTTGTTATTTGTTTTTTATATGTTGTAACAAAATATCATTTATAGTTTTGATATTTATAAAAGTCTCTACACACAGTTCTGATAATCGGCAGACTTTAGGATCAGAATTATTGGTCATCTCTCAAATGTCTGAGGTTTCAGAACTCCTGGGCTGCTTTCATGCGGTACACATCATACACACATCTGTGGGCATTTCATCAAAGGCTGACATGAGATTCTTACCTCTCAGTAAATATATTTAGAATGCAGAATGTCTCTGACTCTGGTCCCCAGTCTAATGATACACACCCCTCACCCTCAGCATCAAAGTGTGCAATGAGGCGCTCCACCTTCCATTTCAGAAGCTCCTTTTGAAGTGAACGTTCACTGGGCAGTGTTTGAGGAATGTCTTATTTGCTGTTATCTCTTTTCTGTGTATTTCCTGCGATGGCAAAGACGATAAGAAGTTCAGAAGAGTGCAGATAGACAGATCCATGTCATCATGACCTCCAGCAGGGGTATCAGACAATTTTTATGACCAATTCCACACTGTCAGCCCAACAGAAATACTCCAGTTAGTCCAGTCATTTTGTTCTCTTATATTCTTCAAAAAACACCCCACAGACTCATCGCTATGCATTTCTCTTTGTTTTTCACAGTACTGAACTCTTAAATGCTGTAACTGTAAGAGATCAGACATTATTCCAGATCATTACGAGACGTCAATACTCGAGCACAGAAAAAAGACAAAAATTTTAGCCACATGTCGTGCCGAGCATCTTCCTGCTCTCTCTCTTTCTCTCTGCAGGCTGCTGATTATTTTGATTATTATTAATCCATATGTGGATGATTCTTTAATTATGGAAAGTTTTCTGTCCTCCTGGAGGATTTAAAGAAAAATGCTTCAGTTTCAGATCTGTTGATCTGGTTTTAAAGAGAATAAGTGAAGCTTTCTATTGTGTTTCCAATTGTTTTTTTTATAATGTTAAATTAGGAAAATTGCCAGAATTTCAATATTTTAGGCTTGTTTTTTATTCAGACTTTCTACTTTCTCTCAACAAACATTATAAATTAAATTATGAAAAGTGTTAGAATTAGGAAGCTCTACACTTTCTTGAGAATTTATCTATTTTTAAATTCATTTGTACTCATGTGAACAATTAGTATTTTTTATAAGGGATTACTGTCCTGATACTGTTATTATTATTATTATTATTATTTACAGAACAATTGAGTTATTAAAACATTATATTCAGTTCTGATGGATATGAGATGAGACAGAGATGCAAATCAGTCTGAACTGATCAAATATTTTATAACTGAGACACACTAGAAAAAAACGTTTATTCACTAAAGAAATGTATAACTCGTAAGATTTAATAACGTTCCATGACATTCTCTGATATTTCCAGGTTTATGGTGCCATTGGAACCATTGATTTCATGCACCATAACATTTTATTCTGTAATATCTTTGGGGTGTTTTGTTCCAATGCTCAAGAGTTGGTGAACTTTGATTCTGAACTCTCATCCACAGAAGTTTGATCAAACTCTTCAGTCATTGGCTGCCTGTGGCTCCCGGATTTCTGATGCCCACTGTTTTCACTTCTGTTCTCCTTCACCTCTTGTTTGGTTTGGTCAAGCGTGCAGATGACAAAGGGACAGGGCAGGTCCCTGTAGCCAGACGCTGTATGTCTTATTCATGAGGGAAGGTCTCTCACCATCACACTCTGAAAGAACAAGTGCTGGTCTGAGTACAACTCCCACGCTGGTCTGTCACATTTCCACACAGCTGTTCACTCTCCATCTGCCAGAGCTCAGCTCCTGCTGTATGCGCAGCCGTTTGCTCTGACACACAGAAGTTACTGCGATGCATTCCAGCATACTGTCAACATGAAAAACTCCAACTCCAAGAGCAGTGAGCTGCTTTAGAGACAGCTGACTACACTGGAAGGAGTGAGACCATTTTTAATTACAACTATACTATGCTTTCATGCTATTTTTAATTATTTTAAATACTGTTTTATAGATTGAATTATATTTATCATCAACATTTATCAACATTTCACCTGCTTTATCCAGCATCACAGGTGGATGTTTGTGCAATGCATTCTGGGATTCCTTAAATGCCTTAAAATGCAGCTTATGTAGACAGCTCACTATGGTTTGGTCCTGTGTGCAGATGACTCAGCTGGCTGATGGCCACACTTGAGCGGTCTGTCCACTGGACAGCAGGGATGGGCTTGTTGCCACGATGATTATATACTGACATGGTGGCCATGACAGGTCTGGTGATACAGCTGAGTTAAAAAAACAAACATATATTGTAGGAACATTGATTTAAAGGAGCAGGTCAACCAAAAAAAGTGAGAGAGCCTTCATCATTTTCTCACCCTCAGGTTATTTGTCTGTAGAACATAAAATATCTTCAGGAGACAGTTTTTTATGTACTGGCAGTTTATAGTCACCATGACTGCAAAAAAGAGCTAAATAATCCAGTTGATTTGTCTAATATAGTCCAGATTTTCTGAAATCAAATGATTTCTGAAGCTTTATTTGTTAAACATTTTGGGAAACAAATATTTTGTGTTTACAGTCAAATATCATCATGCAAGTGATGATGGAATGTCAGGGTGAGGGAAGTTTTATCTTTGGTCGGAATGTTGATCGGTCGGAAAGTGATTTCATGAATAATTAACCTTAAAATTATCAACTGAATAATTAATGATTGTGGAAGAGTGAATAAATTCAGTGAGACAGAATGATCTTTAGGACATGATTTCTGTCACAGTTGAGGTGTACGTGTGTGTCTGATCTATAGGTGTGCGTGTGCGTGTGTGTCTGATCTATAGGTGTGCGTGTGTGTCTGATCTATAGGTGTGCGTGTGTTTCTGATCTATAGGTGTGCATGTGTGTCTGATCTATAGGTGTGTGTGAGATCTATAGGTGTGTGTGTGATCTATAGGTGTGCGTGTGTGTGTAATCTATAGGTGTGCGTGTGTGTCTGATCTTCAGGTGTGCGTGTGTGTCTGATCTATAGGTGTGTGTGTGTGTGTGTGTCTGATCTTCAGGTGTGCGTGTGTGTCTGATCTATAGGTGTGTGTGTGTGATCTATAGGTGTGCGTGTGTGTCTGATCTTCAGGTGTGCGTGTGTGTCTGATCTATAGGTGTGTGTGTGTGTGTGTCTGATCTTCAGGTGTGCGTGTGTGTCTGATCTATAGGTGTGTGTGTCTGATCTATAGGTGTGCATGTGTGTCTGATCTATAGGTGTGCGTGTGTGTCTGATCTATAGGTGTGCGTGTGTGTCTGATCTATAGGTGTGCGTGTGTGTCTGATCTTCAGGTGTGTAGGTCATCTGTCAGTGAGGTCTCTCTGTTCTGACTGTAACTGTTTAATCCACTACAGATTCTTCAAGCATAAACTGATTGATCAGATTTTAATGGGATCTGCTGATGCTTTATCTTCATTTAGAGGGTCACTTCATCACTCACTCTGTTCTTTCTCTTGCCCTCATTATCTCTCGATTTAACTGTCTTAGGAAAGGGAAATGATCTCTATTTAAATGTCATTGCGGGCAATTTGACTCTTTCCTCCTCAAAATGTTTGCTTATTAACATGCAGGTTTATTGTTTAAAGGTGGAAAATGCTCCTACAGGCTCAGGGAATGGTTTGGTGTGTGTGGTTTTCTCTGCTGTGATGGTGTGTTAATGGTGCGTGACTGTTTATACAGGCTGTTGATGTGTGACCTCTCATAGGCCTTTTGTTTTTTAAGCCAGTATGTAGAAATACATTCTACATTGTAATTGACATTTAATGGTTTTATGGTTTTGTTGTGAATACTGAGTGAAAGTCTTCTATACATTCACATGTAAACATCAGGCTGCAGAAAGAAGCATGTTTACTGTGTTTCTGCATTTGTTTCTGTACAACACTTGATTAAAAGTTAAAACAGGAGTGCGATACCTCAGAATGATGGTTGATATGGACTAATCTTAAACTAAAGATTTAATATCATCTAATTCAGTGTTGTTCCTGTCTTCCACTAAAAACAAGTATATTCACACAAAACTGTGAGATTAAGACTTTATGTTTAAGACTATATGAAGATATTTGTTTTCATATGTTTTTTCATATGTTTTCATACACGCTCTGACAACAAGTCTTAAAGTGTTACACAGATTTGATATTCAGCATCATCTTTCAAAGATGTTTGTATATTATTTTTGTAAATATGTTTACTTGTTGAGAATGTTTTTTTGCTGTGCATTAACATGATCCATGATCTAATGAATGCGCAGGGCTGCAGTGCATGCGTGCATGCACCAGAGAATGAGGCACATATATGAGCGCATGTCTGTGCACACGTGTGAGGAATGAACATTGCCGTGTTTTAGTGCAGCTTCTCCACTGAGGAATCTGGGAGGGTCTGGAACGACATGATCTGACCCATATACAGGTTTGTGTGATCTCTACACAGTTTCACTGAGAGACTGCAGCATCCCTCTAATGGCCTCATCAATCACAGACTGGAGCAGGATTATGATGTAATGAAGAACCTGTCTTAGACAGGTGTAGAGGTATTGACGGGCTGTTGTACCGTGTTGTTTAAAGAAAAAGACAGTGATGAAAGACGTGACTAAAGGAGCCAGAGGAGAGAGTGTTCAGAGTAAGTGTAGGTGAGAGGTAAGCTGGTATGTGAGGAGAGAGTGTTCAGAGTAAGTGTAGGTGAGAGGTAAACTGGTATGTGAGGAGAGAGATGTGAGATTGTGGATGCGCTGAGATTTGAGTCTGCAGTTTCACGACCTGATAAATGATTGTTTATTTCATCCAGAAATAAAGTTCTGTCATCCTTCACTCATCCTGTAACTAAGTGAGCATTTCATATGTGTTTCTGAAGTTATGACTGAATCATTTCATTATTCACAAAAATCTGCAGATATCTTTCACATATGACATAAAGACATGAATAGTATTGTGAACAAACTACTGATTTGTAGATTTTAAGATCTGAATTTCAGTCTAAAGGTAATGAGTGCAGTTTATTTTACAGATTTAACTTAAAATTACTTAAAATTATTAAGTTCAGCTTAATAATATCCTCAGATCTAAAATCCTGAATCTTTAAATAAGCCCTGTGCATTCAGTTTAAGCTGCCATGAGGTCATTTGATTGAACTTCTCCAGTTTTTGAAATGGACTGTGGCGGCACGTCTGGAGCCATTTTTACTGAGTTAGTGTTTTTGAAATGAGTTTTAAAAATGGAGCTAGAGAGCGTGTTTTTAAAGTGTAGCTGAGGGACATTCTCTGGAGAACTGTTGTTAAAGATGGCTTTTCTTTATTGCTTCCTGTCACCTGACGCCTGCTGTCATCATTCATGAATTGGCTGAGTCAGGTGTGAGGTCACGAGAGGTCATGAACTGAGTCTTCTTAAATGTGAAGGTAATATGTTGTACAGGAAACGCTAATTAACAAGATGCTGCCATTCACATAGACTAGCATTGATATTTTCACATGTCTGATGAAGAGCAAACACCCTCATGCTGTCTGGGGCACAGGAATGTAAGAGGAAGACAGCAGCAGTGATGAAGAAGCAGTGAGATCAGTGTGGTGGGTTTACAGTGCTGTCTTTAAACCTGTCAGACACTGACTACAGATCCAGCTTTGCGTGTCACATCATTACAGAATCTCTGTCTGACTCTTTCTGTCTGTCTTTGTCTCTGGCCCAGGAGCTCTCTCTCTCTCTCTCTCTCTCTCACTCTGTGTTTGGTCTGTCTATCTCTTGTCTTCTGCTGCTGTGCTCTTGGGGTGTCTGAACTGTGAGGGGCTGAGGGAACGTGTCGATCTTGTACGCTCAGATAAGCTGGAGAATTAGCAATCGGGTGTGTGTCAGTGACAGGTTCAGGAAGTGGATAAGAGAAGCTGAAGAGAGAGTCTTAAACAAATCAGCTTGTTTGAGGGAGTCTCAGTTCAGTCAGAACTCTTCCATCAAACCTTATACAATAACTCTGGTTTTGTATGTATTTAAAATATTGTTGGCTGTTCTGTCGTAAGCTGCTTATAACGCTCCTCATTCTGTTAAAAGCGTCTGTAAAATGATTCCATGTTCTTTTTAATTTCTTATATGACTTCAGATGAAGTAAAGACTGATTGGTGAAGGAATCCACAGATTGCAGATCAAACAGCTTTTGTTGTCATGAGCGAGATCAGATACAGTTGTGTGGTGATAATCAGGAGTTGCAGAAGATCTGTTCGTGGTGAATGATGAGTGATGATGTCAGACGTTCATAATCCCTCCAATCACTGATCTTACATGAAGATGATGTAATCCTGCATGCTCATTGTATTCCCCTGAAACCTTTTTCATCCATTTGAGTCTAATAAAGACTCACAGTGTGGTAACTATCTCATAGAGCATGTTATATCTCACACTGCAGTTTCAGGAAACACATCATTTAAAAGAAGCACTGAATATTTTTTTATCTGGTTAATTAAAATGATTAGCGATTAGTGCATTTAAGTTAGACTTCTCATCAATAGAGAGACGAGGATGCAGGTGTGTTCCCTGTGCCCAGCGGCCGCTGATGACATCAAACATCACGCAGGCTGAGATGGACTGATGGACCTTAGAAACCTGGCAGGTTTGGGTTTGAGGGAGACATGCTGGTCTTAAGAACTGATAAATGCTCTCAGGCAGCCCTTGGGCTCCTAACGTCACAGTTTAATTGAACTGTCAGATGGCAAGTTAATCCGACCACCTGTAAATCTGTGGAGATATTTCTGAAGAAGAACCGTCACATTAACTCCTCTGCCTGGAGCTGGTACAAAAATAAATCACAACATCGTCTGTTGATCTTTTCTTTTTAAATCCACTCTAACAGCATGTTGCACGTGCTGAAGAACTTCAGGAAGTGAAAGAGTCACTTAGACGCATGATAATGGAGAGTAAAAGAAAGCCAAAATAAAACTCTACAAAATAATGATAAATAAAACACATCACTGAGATGTGTGGAATACTGTACCTGCTTCTCTCTGGTAATCATTGCACAGCTGCTGCCCTCATATAACATCTGGCCATACAATCTCGCTTATCAAACGGCTTGATGACTTTCAGAGTGAAACCCTGTCAAACATTCACTAATATTACTAATATTATTCATATCAGTAATAATCAGTAAACAGCTGAAGGAAACTGGCTTGATATTCTTGTTTTGTATTGAAATTAATCATGAATAATTGAATCATTTTATTTACAAATTTCAGTTCTTTTCAGCTAGTCTAAACCAGAACTTGCTAAAAGTGTTTTGAAGGAATAGAAAAATCATAAATACATAAATGTGACGTGTGTAATATTTGTTTTTTACAGTTTAATGTGCAGAGACAGCTGTAAGTAAAATCATTCACATGTTGACTTTGAAGAGTGTAAACAGATGTTATTTTTTCTTTGCATCTGTATGTTTTAATCAATTTTAGTGTTTCAATAACAGCCCATAAGTTGAATGCACAACTCTACAGCGGAGTGACATCATCACCCATCTGCACAAACACAGATTCTGATTGGCTCTGCAGACTGAGACATTGATATTTCAGAGAGTCGCTCAGCTGACATTGTAAAATGCAGAGCTGTGTTAGGGCAGACTGTGAGTGCAGATTAAATGTCTCTCATTGATTGCAGCTCTTTCATGCACCTTCGCCTCAAAACAAAACCCCAAAAAATGCTGTAGTAGTGCCTCTCCACTCGTCTGAATGACTGTTCTGAGCTGCTGTGAAAAAGACTTCAGTTAATGCTGTCATCAAGAGAACCGTGTGTTTGTAACTGAGCTGCATCACAGCACCAAGTGCTGCGTCGCATCCACAAAACAACAACAACAACAGCACAAGTGCATCGTGTGGAGGAAAGCCAGGACATTCTCAGAGGCTCAGGCGGGGTTTGGAGAACTTGTTCAGCGTTCAGATAAATATTAATTTTTTAAGAGGTTTATCTTGCTGCGTTAAGATGTGATCAGTAGTTTTTAAAAACAGGGTCCATGTCTGAAAAACAAATTCTGACACTGTAGCAATCTGAGGAGTGCTGTAAATGATCATGCAGATGTACAGCTGTTTGGAATGCTGTGGTGCTGTATGGAATGCTGTGGACTGTGCAGTACATACTGCATACTGCCTGCTGTAAAAAACAACACATCATAGAGTGATAGACATTTCAGTAGTGTGTCACATAACTTGATGTGGTTTGTTTAATTCAGTATTTGGCGTTCAGTTACCTGCAAATTAAAAGCTTCTTCTTACACTTCCAGTCCAGTTGGTCTAAAGCTGTCTATTCACTTTTTCTCTAAGCATTTGAATACTATGCAGAGTATCCATGCTAATTAATGCTGTCATATTAGTATGCTATTTAGAACATAGGCAGGAAGTGAAGGCCAACTGCATTGCATTGTGGGATACAGCATTGTGTTCAGTGTGCTCTGTTGTAAACTGCACACCCAGTGTACATACTATATACTGCAACAATAGTGACCACTCTGTCTCTCACTCTCTCTCTCTCTCTCTCACCTCATTCTTACCGTGACCTGACAGTGTGCTGTTGTTTCCCGCTCGTCCCCCTCACACAAACCCCTGGTCTCTCTCTCTTGTCTCTGGAGGAGTGTATGGTTTGTTCTCAGCACCAGTAGTGAATTATTCTCACAGGCCCTCCTCTTACCTCCCTGCCATGCCAGATGCCCAGCGCAGGGGGTTTCCGCCCACACTCTCTCCCCTGCGACGACACCAGCGCAGACTGGTGCTGTGCAGCCTGCATTCAGAGTGCGTCATACTCGAGCATCAGCGTCAGATGGATAATTCTGAAAGAAAGTTTCATTTATCACTGTCAAAGAGAAGATGGTAGCAGGAGACCCAGAGGGACGTGTGTGTGTGTGTGTGTGTGTGTGTGTGTTATGAGCGTTTAGTAAGTTGAGATGAATGAGGAAGTGATGTAATGACAGGAGTGAAGAAAACAGCATGTTTATGTAATACATCGTTTCTGCTGTTATTTTGCATGATTGCATTATTCATGCGCATTATTCCTACATGTATTAATTTGCAGCACACTGACAGTACAGTACGTGCAATGTATGTGTTTTATCATGTGTGTTTCCTGTAAATCATATCTATGACTTGTGTTGCAAGCACTGCGCTCTACCAGTCGAGCTGCAGGGATGCAGGCAAGACAGAATCAGGTTGATGGTGGCCATTTTTTCCCAGATTGTAGTTGTAGCATTTTTTGCCAGTCTTGTGTTAAAACAGCAGAAGATTTAATTTTTGAAAAACATTCCCAACACTGTGTTTAGAAGCTTTAATAAGCTTGTTTTTATGTGGCACACAGCTGAGCTTATGCACAGAACAATTAAAAACACGAATGAGATCCAAATGCACAAGAATGAATACAGATTTGCTCACACTCCAATTTTCTGATGCGTTTTCTGGTATTTTGCATTATCTAATGTAGAAAGAAATTCATCTGTATTCTACAGGCCATCTCATCTGATCCATTTGACAAGCAGCCGTTCAACTCACTGCGTCAGGTTCAGTTGACTGTCTTTCACTCTGGAAAGAGCCTTAATCACACAGACACTGTGACTGTTTTTAAAAAACAAATTCAGCAGGTTACCTGCGAGCAGCGATGAGTTTCAGCAGTCCCGTGAGGTCTTTTGGCTGGAGTGTGAGGCAGGTGAATGTTTAACTGCTGTATTGATTTGTAAAGTGCTTTGGGGGGTCCAGACTTTTATCCAGGATAGAAATGGGGGTAAAAACTGACAGGGCTTAAGGGAGATGAAGCTGGAAGCAGTTCTCGGCTCTGTTGACAGGGCTAGAAGGTTCAGTGCTAAAGATCTCAGGTAGAGTTTATCAAACTAGTGTTTCTCAGCCTTGTGGTGGAGCTTTGTATCGACTGAAACCTGGAGAGAGATGAATGTTTGAAGCATTCAGGTTTTAAATGAACAGAAGATGTTAAGACATCAGTCTGCTGATGAGATATCAGCTAGATACTGTCACATTATGGTGCTTTAAAGATATTCATCAATCTGATCAATATTTATAGATTAAATGTTTGCACATTTCAAACATGTATGATGTTACTTTCTTCTGTAGAATACGTTTTAAAGAATATTCGCACAAAACAATGTTAATTTGTAGTGACCACATCTGTCACCCTCCAAAAAGAACGAAACAAAGTGTGTCTCGCGTGTGTGATGTTTGTGTGAGAATCAGAGTGACATTATTCAGTGACAGTCCTCTGCAGTCACGTGACATGCGTGTTGATGCTGCAGTCTGTGATGGGTCCCTTTTAAAGCTTCAGTTGGGGAACATGTAGAAGATTCAATGAACTTCTTATTGTTCTACATTGACTCTTGATGTGGAGTCACTATAAACACACTGTATGGATGTTTTCTTCCTTTTGTGCTTCCTGGAACAGAAATGAGAGCATTCATGTTTATAATGAGAGAATTTTCATTCTTTAAGTGTAATATTGTGTGTGTAGGAATGAATCCACCAGTGTATGATCAGTGTTTACTGTGCTGTTCAGTCTGAGCATCATATCACAGATTAATCAATAGAAAAATGAGCTACAAAATCCCTTAATCTGTTTCCAAATGAAGCCAAATCTGAACCTCATGACAGCAGATAAGTCAATACACAATGTGAACCAAGTAGAATTAATGATCCAGATTCAACCTGTTCGACAGACTTTAAAGAACCTC
>JAZGTI010015711.1:0-13225 GCA_036877585.1 Botia kubotai
CTTTTAGAGAAATCGCTTTTGCCCATCATAATGTTCATACTGTCATTTGTGCAGTAAGAGATGGAAGCTCTTTCCTACCACACTGTATACAGTGAGCAGACTTAATCAACACATCACACACACACACAGTGACCCCACAGGCTGAACTCGCTGTATCTGTTTGTCGCCATGACTTGTTATCGCCACTGTTCCGTTGGACACCATACATACTTTATACAAACAGGTCTTCGCGCACACCCACACGCGCTCTATCTCCTAGACACACACGCGGACATACAATCTTCGCAGGTCCCGCACTCTGATGGTGAATAATGGCGTTCTTTTTTAAAAGCGGCAGTTCCAGTCCTCTCCTTCTAGCACCATCAGCACTTTTTTTTAGAAGATTAAGTCCTACCTTTCCTTATCGCACTATGTTCCCCGCTGCAGCCTCGACATGAGGTCCTCGCAGGCCGGCCACGTCCCCTCTCCGGCAGCCTCGTGCCGCTGTCTCGACAGGGCCTTAATTTCGGCCTCTCCGGCGACTATCTTCTTGTTTCACATTTTTTTCCTCCTCCACGCTCCCGAGCCCGTCTCTCTCCCCGGCCGTGCGATTCATCACCCCGGGATCAGCTGCAAACGGCCCTCTCCGTCATTGACTGTTATCATCTCCACCATCTCAATGTCAGAGCCTTCAGCCCGGCTGTGCCACATCGCACAGCGAGGAAAAAGGAAAGGAAGACTGAGAACGATGGGTAGGAAAAGAGAGAGTCGTACAAACCTGCTTACGAACGCTTGTGAATTAAAATGTGTTGGTAAATGGACAGTTCTAGGCCAAGGTGCTGACCCAGCTACCGATTTTAGGTTGTACGAATGTTTCCCTAACGTTTCCAAGTCACAAACGTTATTATGAATGTTCCAGGAACATTCAAAACGTCCAAACATTGTATTAATTGCATTTAAACATTTATTTTCAAACATTCCACCAACAACTTAAGAATAACATTTTAGATATACGACATTGCCTGATGACTGAGAGAACTTTTAGAGAACATTAGCCAACATCCTAAGAACATTTCCTGCTAGCTGAAAATTGGCCTTTAGACAATGTTTAAAAATGTATAAGCATGCTTCAGTACCTTATCAAAGCTGAACTGTCTCATTTCTGCACCTTAAAAGTAACTGCAATCTGTTTGTTTGAGCTGCCCGACTGCGCTGGATATGACAACATTGAGTCAACCAATGGTGTTGTAGTGGAGCTTTCTGTCTGACCAATAGCAGAAGAGGGGAGTGTTTGACACTTGTTTATAAACAATCATTATTTTTGCAATTATGTTTGGTTCCACTAGTGGCCCAGAAATGACAAACTTCACTTCACTTTAACGTGTGTGACATGGTAAAAACATGAGCATCTATTAGCATGCAGCTCAAAACATGCAGACGCCACAGTGTTGCAGGAATAAATCTATCTGATATTTGCATCAGTCAACCTTTTTAGCCTAATAATGTTTAAATGTGGCCACAGAGCGTGCGCTTCATCTGATGCGTTCGTTAAAGGAAATGTACTGCCTTGTATCTGAGTACGCTTTAATCCCTTATCAATACAGTGCTTGCCCTTAATTATGCAGAGGTGACTGATAAATTAGCTTAGACAGAATTGTGATTATCTGTTCAATCTGCCTCTATCTGGAATTAAAATCGATGGCTCATCAGCACACTAACATGCTACACTGGCGCAAAAGGTGGAAACACACAATACAGTGTGCAACGCTGCAGGAACTGTGTGAATTCTTTTCACACCTCTGTTCACACCCTTATTATTTTGGGTAAGACTGTTTGATAGATCATCAGTTTGGTAGAAGCATGAACAGGATGAATATGCTGGAGACCCTTTTGTGGCCCTAAAAAGGATTTGTACCACAATTGTGTTTTGATATTCAAGATATTCAAGGAGGGAATCAGGCTAATTTTAAAATTCACATCGTATTGATCGACCGCTAATGGCAATGGTGAAACTATTATTAACAAAATTAAATTAAACGTTTTCTCGACCCTCCTTTGGTCATGTCTTATTTCAGCATCTGTGCATGACTCCCCTGTGTTAAATGCAGCTAGCACAACAAAGACGACACACACAAACTTTTTAGGTGTCTTGAAAACTGTTGACCTGGACAATATTCAAAAACACTGTAACAACTGAAACAAAGCTTTCCTGACTCTTTAATTACAGGTTTTGACTCATTAGCTACCCACTACTGCCCTCCTCTGGTTAAATGCTTCACAGTTTTAAAAATTCAAAGCCAGTGAACTCAATAAGATACTAACAATCATCTTTTAACCAGTTTCAAACTTGTCACGGGGATATAGCGCACTCGAACATACATATAAACATACTTTTGTGTTCCTGTAGCTCAGTCGGTAAAGCATTGCGGTAGCATGACAAAGACTGTGGATTCGGTTACTAGGGAACACACGTACTAATAAAATGTAAACACTAAATTTGCTTTGGATAACAGCGCCTGCCAAACGCATAACCTTAAACTTAACTTTAGGCAATACAGACCAATTTGCTCAGGCAATAACCGAGAATACTAAACGTTTTGTCCTGCGAGTACAGCACTGCAGCTTAACAAGACCACTGTATGATTTAGCCCAGCCGACTCTGTTTGTAACTCCTGCTGGTGTGTGTGCTTAGCACCACTCGCTTTAATTAACAACAGTCGAGGTAGCACAGTCGCATTTAAAAGGTTGCCATCGCACCAATATGAAAGCACAATTAAATATTAATTGCCTACTGAATAATAGATGAAGAGTATCTGTGTACAGTTCAGGAGCTTAATTCCTGTTAAAGTACAAGTCTTTAATCAGGCAGTAATGAGCACTGCTATGTCAACAGGCATTGTGCCCTATCAGCAAAGAATAGAGAGAATTAGCATCGAAGGCTCGCGCTGCCGAGAGCCTGTATCAATTTTAATGTAATTATGCTTTACTAATAACAATTCAACTCATTATGACGAGCGCTCGCAGAAATTGATTCTGTAAACAGCAGACACGCGCAATTCTATTGTGATTACTCTCCAGAGGTTCGACTCCTGCTGTGTGGCGCTCCACCATGAGAGCTACACTACGTGTAACTTCAGAGACGACGCGAACTAGCGATCTCCAAGGCATCGGTTTTCCGGTTTGCCGAAGTAGGATTGACCTGTCGGCTGTCATCTGACTCTTGCTGAAAAAAAAAAAATGTTCTATTTACTCACCCTCGTATCAACGTTCTGTTAAAGTTCTGTCAAAAAACGTTCTTGCAGTAACCGGTTGTTAGACTGGTATTAGAACGTTACTCAAACGTTGTTTATTCGGTAACTTTTTGAAACATTCCACTAAATACTTAATAATACCATTTTTGATGTGTGACATATTAAAAAAGTTACCTTTTTGATAACTTTGAGAGAACTTTTAGAGAGTGTTAGCCAACATTCTGAGAATGTTAGTTGGTTTAGTCCTTAAATTAAAAAAATGTCTGTAATATTCTAGAAGAAAAAAAAAGGCGGTAAACTTACCAAAATACTTTTTTTCACCAAAATATTTGAGAGAGTTTTACCATAGACACAAATGTCTGGTGCCAGTGTGACACTCTGCTGTCTGGTCAGACTCGGCTCTTCCTGTGAAATTCCATTAAGTGAGATCTTGTGTCCTGCTCCACTTCTCCTGCTTGAGCGAGAGAGGCAGATAAGACAGAGAGGAGAGCAGAGACGAGCCGATGCCACATTCACCTTTGATCAAGTACCATTTTTCACACCGTACCGGTGAACTGCACTTTTCACAGTCCGCCCGTGGAAAAAAACGCAAAATGCTTCCGTGTCTGACCATATCTGCATCACAGCCGCTTCCTCACTGCCCTGACCTAGAAACAGAAGACCCGGTGAGCTGGCTGACCGGCGAAGGGGGCGATGGGGCCTCGGCTGACAGGAGCTGGCCACTCAGGTGGACGCACAGAGGAGAGCAAGATGAGATGGCTTGTGGCACTCTGGCTTTCCAGCTGGCCAACTCGTTCCACTGTCAGGACGAATGTCTGTGGATGAGGAAAGCAGAGAAAGGGAGAATTCAAAAAAGAGAGTTCAGTGCAGAGGCAGGCCCGGTGCGGAGAGGCCAGTAGAGCTGGAGTCACATCTTTGCTCTACGGGGTCAGAGTGCTTGAGTACAGAGAGTCAGGAAAAGGTGAAGGAGAGTTTGACATTCAGGCTGTAGTCCCATATATAGTAGCCAGGCAGACTGGCTATCACTATGAAGTCTGGTCAACATTGCAGCTTATTCTGGTCAAGAACTGGCCAATAGATAAGAAAAGGTGCCTGACAGAATAACCTAAATTAGACTTTTCATGCCACATTTTAAAGACAGTTAAAGACACGTGTATTGAAACATCTATTGTATGTAAGTGAATTTGGCTTATGTTTAACAGAGATAATATTTTCATTTGGCTTTCAGTGTGACCAGTGTAACCAGATCTAAATCTGAAATCAGTTCAAATGCTGTGAAAGGAGAACAAACGTGTCAGAAATATCTCACTCAAAACAATGTACATGCTGATATTACTGCTGTAAAGAACTGCAAGGCTGCTTTAAAAAGATATTTTCATATTTTGGTGAACTTCCATCATTTACTCACCCACATGTCATTCCAAACTTACTTCTGAGGAGCACAGAACAGATATTTTGGAGTACTTTGGTAACCAAACAACACTGGCACCTTTTGTCTTCTGTTGTATGGACACCAAACCACCGAGACATTTCTCAAAATATCTTCTTTCGTGTTTCACAGAATAAAAAGTTGTATAGGTTTGGAATGACATGAGAGTAAATGATGAGGAAATTAAATTTCTGGGTGAACGGTCACTTTAACTTCTGTTTGTAAAACACGGTACACCTATACGCACATTTTGTTTGTTTTTTAAATGGAATGAACAGGTGCAGAAACTGTGGAAGTGGTCAACTGCCGGGACTCTTTACGGTTGACCCTTTACGACAGGAAATAAACAACACTAAAAGGTGTAACAACATTTAACCTTTGTCTATACATTTGGGGGAGGTTCCGGCCTGTGAGATTGCTCTCTCTGGGGATTGTTTTCACCAGGTTGAATGATGCTGCATCTCAGAGGGCATGCTGGTCTAGCCGTTTCAGTCTCTGGTGGAGAAGTTTTGTAGTATATATACACTCTCGAGAGACCCAACAGAGAACCAGAGTTTGTAAGACAACTGAAGCTCCTTAAAACCACATCCTGGAACACAGACACTCATTCTCCGAGTCGCCGTTCTTTATGTTATTTTCCGCACTCGTATATTATTGATCTCACAACAGACGAAATTTGTTTTCCTCAGTACAGTACAAGAGCAGAAATTGCAATTCTTTTATTACAAAAATGTACCGAGTAAATACAACACACTGTGCTCTCTCTATCACTCGCTGCGCGACACAAGTGAGAATTCTATTATGGGAAAGCCGCGGCAGATACAATGAAATATTTTCAGGGGATCTGGAGGCAACAAAGTATATAAAATGCCATAAATAAATTATGGAAGACAATTTTAAGAGCATTAAAAGTTTGATCTCCTTCAGGGGAGGCCGCCGGGGACTTTTTGAAGCAGTAATTATTCATAAAAATGAAATGTCATATTAGTTTGTCCCGGCTTAATTTGATTGCACGTTGATGAATTTTTTCCGCTTCGGCAGGATTCGGTTGGACAAATGTGGTGCTCTCCTCACGTAATCTCCTCTAATAAAGACACATTTGTTTGAACATACAGACGAGGAGTTCCGAATAATGATAGTAATTAAAACTGTGGAGCCAATCAGTGATGTTTAACCATGTCTGTTACTGCAGCCAATAAAAAATGACGAACTACATGTTTTTATTGATTGATACACTGTTACAAAAACGATGTCAGTTGTTAGAAGCATCAAGCGCTGGTCTGCTGATGGTTTTGAGTTTTTTGGCTTAAAAAAAATGTTTCATGTTACGTGACACATTCTTTTGTTCCTTGAACCCCAGACAGTTGTCAACGGTTACCTAACTTTTCCGGTTTTGGTTTAATTACTCTTCAGCTATCGTACAAGCCTTTAGCGTTAGTTCTATAGCTTATAGTTATATATATCAGTTATGTAGCTTTAAAATGTGAGGCAAGTGTATTACAGAGTTCATTAAATGTTATTTGTACTACTCTTAGTATAAATGGCAAAAACATTATTAGAATCCCAGCTAACACTTTTAGATTTCAATCCAAAATTTCGATTTTAACAAAAACATAAAAAATGTTATTTCTCACGGGTGTGAATATAAGTGCTTATATACTACTGAAATTATATTTCAGTGAATTTAAAGAAAAACAAATTATCGAATAGATTGCTTCGTGAAACTTTGTCGATAGAGGACTTTCCAGTCCTATGCATAATTAGTTATGCATGTAACTACTAACCTACTACTACTAACTACTAACTAGACCTTTAAAGTCTAAAACCTCAGGTTTGTTTTCCATGGCCGAGCACTGATGCTAGCATTAGCATTATCCAAAGCAGATAACCAGGTGAACGTGCACTTCTGTAAAGGACACAATGAGACATTGTGTCGGGCTGACATGTCCTTTTGAGTCCCAGACACACCTTGTTAAGGGTATTAAGATCAACATGGTGATTGATCTACATGTCAGATCGGTAAGTGAAGGTGTGGATTCAGCTGTCCACAGCTCATTTTCCACCTGGAGGTCAATTAAGACAGGGAGGGGTTAGAAAACCACCAGGTCGGGTGTCGTACAGTACGGAGACCCTTGTAGCTTGGAGAGCCCAGCGCACACACATGCATATAGATACACAAGCCCTACACTCATTTGATTGCTCAATGTCACTACTTGGCCATCTATATGCATGGGGGAGGGTTGTGTCATGATATACAGAGAGCTGAGCCCTAGACTCTTGAAGGTATAGTGAGAAACAAAGAGGGAAGGAGGTGGGAGATCACCTAATAAAACAGGGATTCATCTTTGTGACTGTGCCGAAGACTGTCTGTAGTTCTTCAGCACTGCCTCATTTCCCTGTAACGCACCCGGGCTTTTCATTTTCATTAGTGAAACTCCGAGCACACGAGGAGTCAACCGTGTGGATATTCTGACACCCCAACAGAGCCCTATTTACCCCGGCCCCTCAGCCATGTATCAAGAGGAGCCTCTTTTTTCTGCATTAAATATAGATGCCGTCGGATTAACATATCAGGAGAGAGCATGATTAATGCGAGATTACACTGGATGGCACGGCTACGTTTTCCATCACTGTTCGAGTAATGGACTTTGATTTGATTCAGATCATCCTTTAGCCATCAACATAAGCAGCAGCACTTAAGAGAGACGCGCGATAGGACTCGATTGCGGCAACCGCAGTGCATGCGACACAAGGCACAGACATGCAAGATTAAGAATTACCGTGCACGAGCGCCGCTATTGCTATTGATCACAACAGCGAAAGGTGGATAGTTCGTGGATTTAGGCTGAAAGATACTTTAAATTCAAGAGTTCTGCTGTTATCTTTCCGAACGATCAAAGGTGTGATTTTCACCTGGCAGACAATAATGCAGAATTGTATAGAATTACATTAAAGGAGCGACCTGAGGCACATCACAGGAATTTCTCCAAGGCCAGTTTTCACCCAGGGTAACCTAGCAACCCCATAGCAACGCCCTGGCAACCATCCACAACACCGCAGCACCACGGCAGGGAGTTTTGCATGGGTAATAACTGAGTCTTAAAATAATGTGCAAATGTGATTGGATAAAATACAAACGAATACGAGAACCTTCTCAAACAGTGAAAAAAAACATCTGTGACTTTATTTATCAACATTAATATCACTATAAAGATAGCAGTGGCAAATAGTTTTGTCACAGTGAAGTTTCATCAACACTGGCGAGCTACGAATGCAAAACGAACACGACCCGTGTCGTAGCGCGGGGAGAAAACGCTAACCCAGCCCGCACATGACCGTCTCATTAATTTCACTTTCTCTCTAGTCTTTAAAAGATACATCTTAAGCCCACGCGTGCATATTGAATTCCACACCCTCCATAAATTGCTGGGCGAATGTATTGATGTTTTCTGGCCTGGTGATGTTTTGCCTCCTTTCTCCTTGAGAGTCACCCGCGAAGGGTTAAACCCTCCCCCCCGTTCTGCCCCGTGCCACTGCGTCTCTCTCGCTCTCTCACTGTGTCTCCCCGCATCCATTTGCAAATGATCTCGCTTGTCTGCATATTGTCACTCGCAGCCTGCCCGCACATTCATCAACTGTCGGCCGGCTCGCCGCGCACTCCCCGCGCCCTCTACACTTAATTGTTCCCACTCTGACCTGGGAGAATAGAGAATGATGTTTCTCTCATTCGTGCTGCTGCGCGGCATGGAGAATTAACAGCTCTGTGGGGATGGCCGAGCTGCGGTGCGGTCGGTCAGGCTCTCTCCCCTCTCCCCCTTCAGTGTTTCTGGGCCACGGTCCTTCCTTATTACTGGAGGCAGGTAAGAGACACAGGAAAGATGGGTACAGACCTTCCCTGGGCCGCAAATTGGAGATCTGGTACAGATACATATCTGGGTAGTTCACAAAAGAGACGTGAACTTTATTTTCTGTGTGTTTTAGAAGTTTAAACTAACTAACTTTTTTCAACTAACCTAACTTTTTGCACTCACTGGTTATAATATTTCGGGGTTGTGTTAACTATTATTTGACAGTACAAATGTTCTACAAATGTCTATAAATGAAAATGAAGACCTGGAAACAACAGAAACAAAAATGATAATACTATTAACAATTTTATATACATCCATAACTAGTTATTAATAATACCCAAACAGATTATGGAAATACATTTTTATGCATTTGGCAGACGCTTTTATCCAAAGCGACTTACATTGCATTATACTACACATTGTTTCTGAGCATGTGCAATCCCCAAGGTCATCGAACCCATGACCTTGGCGTTGTTAACGCCATGCTCTAACCACTGAGCTACAGGAAAGCTAGTGGAATCATTTTGTAGGACAGCAAAGACTTAATAGTGTCTGTACTCATTTTGATGTCTCTGTTTATCAGGATAGTATCACTGAAGGAGAACTTCTGTAGTATGTTATAACTAAAAATGTCTAACAAAACGTTACGCAGCTTTAAATAGATATTATGATCACAGACAAAATCAGTGGTATTTGCTGTCCTACAAAATGATGAAAATATTCAAAAGAAATAAAGATTGTCCTTTTCTATAAAAATCAATAAAACGTCACGTCAGCTGCCCACCTACATACGTGCCCATCTCGCTGTGCAGAGCAGCAGTATGTAAAGGTTTGGTCCCCCGTTCATTTCCTGTGTGTTCCGCTGGCGAGAGGTCAGTCCGCGAATGCGCGTCACAGGCGAGCGCTCCCGGAATGCGGCAGCACCGGGTAAGTCGCACGCAACGGATTTATGGCTTCTTATCAGCATGTCATTTGCATTCGCGAGCAGACCCGGAGCAAAGGCCCATTTTCTCCGTCTGGATAGCAGGCCGTCCTCCGCCGGTGCCCAGGGGCTCCAACATGCATCACTCGCACCCGCCCTCCGCTGCTAAACATTCCCACAGCATTAGCTAAGACAAGACATCAATTATACATGCCGCGGTTTCACTGTTGCAAAATACTATTTCCAGCTGGCTTAAATAGGATTAAAAATTAAATATTGCTCGCCGAAAAGGAATATGAAATCAGTTTGAACTTCTGCTACTTTCAAGCAGGACTTTTGGGGCCGGTGGAGAGCAAGGGGTCTGTTTTGGGGGCCGAACCGTATGCGTGCACAGTCCATGTGATGGCAAAAGGAAACATTTTTAATTAGATGTTTTTTTGCTGCGAGTCTAGCAAATATTTACCCAAGCAGCTCACAAACAAGTGCTTTCAAAAGTCAGATTTAAGGCAGCCCTAACAGATGGTGAAGCAGGCGCTGCCTCACAAGTCACGTTTAACTGACATGTGTGGGACCACAGGAAACGATTCAGCCATTAAACGTTACACAGCAGCTCCAAAATATGCCGTTTAATCTTCTCAAACAACTTCCCTTCATTAATACAAGCAGTACATACATCTCACCTCATGCTCTTTATGCTAATCTTTCTTAAAGGGACAGTTCACCCCAAAATTAAAACCTATATGACTTAACCAAAGATATGTAAAACAAAAGATATGTTTAAGTATGTTGGCATCCAAACAACCTCAGCTAACAATTTTAGGTTGTAAGAAAATGTCCATTAAGTAACAAAAATAATATAATAATATTATAAGAATGAATGTTATTCAAAAATAACAAAGATTTTAAACCATTCCACTAACAACTTAACTTTTTTTATATTAAAAACATTCTACCAACATTACTGCAAGAACATTAATTGATAACTTTGAGAGAATGTTAGCCAACACTCTGAAAACATTCCCATTGTCTTCTAGTGTATGAACAAAAACACTGAGACTTTTTTTTGTGTTCCACAGAAGAAAAAAAACTCAAAAATAGGTTTGGAATGAAATGATGAGTGAATAAAGGATGGAAAAATATCATTTTGGATGAACTATCGCTTTAAAACCATGGTCTTGCCTGTCTCGTCTTGCACGTCAGTTCCATAAAGCTCAACGGCCGAGAGTGGTGTGGGCCGGTCATGCTAGGCCAGGCCTGATCGCTCATCTCCAGACCTCTGGTCCTGCTGCATCAATTATAAATAACTACTTCCATTATGAGAGCCACATCTGTCTGAAGAACATTGCAGGAAAAAACGCTCTGGCAGTCGCCTCAAACATTCAAATCTTTTTAGTAGCACTTGACGAGGAAAACATCACTATGATTGTTGCATACAGGGTGAAAGACCCTGATCAATCCATACACTCAATATTAAACATCAAAATGTAATTATATATATACACACTTGTGCCATATAGATAGAGAGAGACCCAGCTCCATTAAGTTACAAAAACATTTCAAATGTTCTTCGTTTTTGACATTGTTTTAATGTTTAATGTTTTTATGTTTCATAATAAGAATGGTATAAAAACTTTTTCTGCAATGTTTTTAAAACGTTTTACTAAGTTTTTGATATGTATGCTATATAGCATTATATGTAGATGACATAATATTCTATTCAATTATGTAATAGAACTATTAAAGAACATTGGCCAACGCTCTGTGAATGTTCCTGTTATTTGGGTGTATGTATGTATGTGTGTGTGTATAATATATATATATATATATATATACATATACATACAGGAATGTTAACTCAAATTGTAGAGCTTATGAGGCGCTTTGCTGTTTTACTTAAATAAACGAGTCATTTCTTAAGTTTCTTTACACTTTAAAAAACTATAACAGCTGTAAATCAGGGTCCATGACTTACACAAGGGTTAAAACTTTAGAATTATGCTGTTCTTCACGCACGTCTTAAATTAAACGTCTAAGGCATCTTAATTTAGCTGTATATATTCAAATTCTGTCTAAATGTGTTCACTGCACTCACTGGTTGCGCATGCAAAGCTGCTGTGGTCAAAAGCAGCCACAGCTATTACATAATAAAGTCACACTTCATCTCTGAGGACAGAGGAGGAAAATGTAGCAGAAACCACTTCAAAAGGCTGAAGACACAACAGTTTCTCTGTGATTGTTCAACGGCACTTTAAATATGACCGTTGACAATTTCCAGCCATGTGTCATGTTCATTGGCCACATTAATGAAGGCAGAACTGAGAAACCACAGGCCAGAAGTCAGCCAGGCTGAAGAATTCTCACACGAACACAGAATTACCGTGCTTTCTCTCACCTGCGCAGTGTGAGAACAGCCTCAACCCGGAGACCGTTTCCAACCACCTAGTGTCTCGTGTAGCAGACTGTTTACAGAAGCAGCTTAACGCTCAAAATACAAATAAAGAACTCTTCCCACGAGTGGAGAAGATACCAATAAACCTCAGTTCAGGGCAGGCGGTGCGTGAACCAGCTGTAGAGATGCTCTTTGCAAGAAACACACAGCTGTTGACAAAGAAGGAAGATACCTGATACTAGTTCAGCACTGGAAAACAAGTAGTTCATGAGACAAAGATCTGACTGCACGCAGAAAGCCTGTATGAGATGATAGCCCCACTTTGCATAGCATTAGGAACTGGGAACTATAACACAGAACTAATCATGTAAATATGAATGTCTTTTATCCTCTATTAAATAAAGGTTCCTCTATGGTTCTTAGCAGCACCTTAGATACAGCAAAGAACCATATTCTCATCAAAGAACAATTCTTATAGAGTTCTTGAGCTGGTTATGTGGTAACATTATATAGAAGATCTAGACATGGAGGTACTCTAGGTATCATTGCTTGAAGAAGTGAAGCACTCTGTTCTTTAAAGGACCAGAACATATGGTCCACGAAATAAGGAAAAAATTTAATCAGGTAATTTTTCTCAATTATGTTCCTCAGATTGATCATTTAAATTTAACTGATAATTTTCTTAAGTATTAGGCAAGTAAACATATTCCCACTGTAGATGATTTTCTAATGAACCATAAGAGATAAAGCTGCAATCTGTAAGTGTTTTTGGCTAAAAAAAGTCATTCAAGCAAGTACATAACAGATCAGTGTTCAGCACCATCTCCTTACCTCAACCTGATTCAAAATGTTACGTTTAGGAATAAAAATTCATAATTTGAGGTGTCGGGTCTGAAGAAATGACAGTTTGGCTTGATTTTACTTCAACATTTGTAAAGTACGTAACGTAACCAGCAATTTTAGGAGTTGGTGGTAGAGAGGGGACAGTTAAAGATTGCAGCTTTAAAACTGCTCTCCGATAGCACCATGTGGTACAACCTTTCTGAAACATTTATCTGTAAGAGTGCAGCTTGCAACTTAAAGAGTCCGCTCTACATCAGCAGTGCTGTTTGGGCCTCCACCATTGAACATGAATGTAACGTGACCCCCCAACCTTCCAAAACATCCCTCCCCCACGCATGGCCCAAGCGACACGTATTGGTAAACACTTGCATGACAATGGGCCCTCCGCCCAGGGCTTGACAGCATTCTATATTAATAGAAGCACTGTGTATTATTCATAGGCAGAATTACTTCGGTGCCACGGTCGCAGGCCAAAGGGAGCGTCATGCACTCGTGTTCCCAGTCCTGACAAGAAGAATACTAACAATACCGGACGTGTGCAGGGCTGCCAGAGTTTACCAC
>JAZGTI010015712.1:0-13224 GCA_036877585.1 Botia kubotai
AAACACTGTACAGACACAATGAGACATCACTGAGACACAGATGATATATAAACACACACACTAAACACTGTACAGACACAATGAGACATCACTGAGACACAGATGATATATAAACACACACTAAACACTGTGTACAGACACAATGAGACATCACTGAGACACAGATGATGAATAAACACAGCAGTTGGATCAAAACTTCTGAATCTGAATTTGACCTCGTACACGCACACAGACCTCTCTTTCATAAGCGAGTGCGTCATTTAATTAATAAGACTGAAGACATTGGTTAATTATTTATACGTTTAATGTTCTGCGTGTATTTCTACTTGTAATGTTCTACCGTTATCAGTGTGAGTTGTTTTTCTCACCGGTGAGTGTCCTCGCGCTGCGCCTGTGTCTGTATGGTGGGAGCCATCGAGGAAACAAATATAGATTTAACAGCGACCACAGAGAAATAAACAACTACAGACAGGCGTAACTACACACGCACGTACACGCACACAGACCAACCACGACCTGATTAGGGCTTCATCCGCACTGCAGGACCCCGAGAGAGCTGCCCGCTGCACTGCCTGAATGAAACACACGCACATCCGCACTGCAGGGCTGCCCGCTGCACTGCCTGAATGAAACACACGCACACCCGCACTGCAGGGCTGCCCGCTGCACTGCCTGAGTGAAACACACAGGCACACGCGCGTACGCATAATACGTACATACGTATATAATGTATATAATATATAAATAAAATTCTTTCATATAAAGTGGGATGAGTCGGAAAAACCATCAGACAATATCTGATAAAACAGCAAAACTGACTGGAGGGCGTCTTATTTGGTTTGAGAAAGCATTTGACCAGATCTGATTTGGTTTGAGAAAGATTGTTTTCATGTAGTTTGGCTATGTGTAGTTTGTTCAGTGGCTCATAAACACTATATGTTTGGAGGCACACAGTTAATCACAGTGTCAAAAGCAGAACACAAACTAAACCTGAAATGACATCTTATAACACTTTGCAAAATGAACTGCTTTATTTTAAAGGACAAACATACAAAATACAAAAAAAGTAATTAGAGAAAGGATCAAGAAAATATCTTAAACTCATTAGATCAAATCAAAACTTACTATCATTACAAAAGCAAAATGTTAGTAAGTCACATGAACTGTTCTAAATGTCTAAATTCATCACTGATCATCTACAGAAATCCACAAACTTACGAATCCATTATACTGCCTTAACAAACTGCAAATACTCTTTATGTTTCAAAGTAAAACCAATTTCAGGCAATTTTTTTGTCAGTTAGATCTGGACGCAATTTTTAATTTTACTTTCTGTAACAACTGTTTGCCAAATATGTTTCACAGAAACATGATCAGTCTGTTTTAAAGATACAAATTAAATCGCTGAATATATTTGACTGAATTGCAGTCAGCTGATAAAATGCTTAATGCACTCCAAGGCTTTTCTGAGAGATGACATCACTATGACCTCTGGCCCTCTGATCCACCCATGTCCTCTTTTGCTTTAGTCTTGGCATAACACTCCCACTTGATGACATCACTTGCTCATGTTTGCATGTGTGCAGAGAAATCAACTCTGCGTCAGAAGATAGACAATCAAAGTCAAAAAAACACCTTTGAGTACAGAGAACAACCCAAAAACATTTACCCCAACCCTCTCAAACACAGTAATTACAGCACAACACATACCGTGCACTTGATGTGTGATTAAGGTATTTAGGGAGATTTGAACATGTAATACTTGCATGGCTACATTATAATCTTTATTAGCATGCTATCTCCTGTGATATATCAGATCAAGCTTAATCAGACAAAGATATTGTTAAGCTTCAGGCTGGATGTTCAGATCACCTGCTTAACACATACAAGAATAGATCAGACTCGTCTGCAAACTCCCTACAAAACAACAATAATCAGTATTAGGTCCAGTGTGGTTATTGTGCTCTGGTACAATAGTGATTATCAAAGATGACTTCCAATTAAATTAGAAAAGAAATAACTGCAGATAAACATTATACACGTGGATGTTTGTAAATGTGCTTGACTCACCCAGAGCTCCAGTGATAGAAAACTCTGTCCTGATAGTACAGACACAGAAAGAGCCAAACACTGATGGCCTCCAACCAGAATATCACAAACAGAAACCAGACAGAAGATAGCAGCAGCTCGCACACCATCCTGACAGATACACAAACACCTTCATTGTCACCTTCATCACACACTCCATCCTCCTTCATCATCATCATCATCATTACACACACATACACACGCTCCGTCTTGACAGATACACAAACATCATCATAATCATACACACACACCCCATAGTGACAGGTACGCAAACATCTTCATCATTTACATTTAAGCATTTGGCAGACGCTTTTATTAAAAGCGACTTACATTGCATTATACTACACATTGATCACTATACATTGAGTAGGTGCAATCCCTGGGATCGAACCCACTGAGCTACAGGAAAGCCTGACAAATGCACACACAAACGTCTTTATGATCACCTTCATCTCAATTTATTTCAGATGGGATCGACTAACCTACTGATGAACTGAATCACTGATATAAACAGTCTGTCAGTATTGATCTCTATCTATCTATCTATCTATCTATCTATCTATCTATCTATCTATTCTGTAGACACGCAGAATCAACGACGCTGAGATGATGTCGCATGGACACTTTACCTCATTAAACTTATAAACGGAATGAACTTATACTGAAAATCACGCCGAAGCTTCAGTTTCTCACAGGAGCGTTTCAGCTCACGTTTCCAAAGAAAAGTTACATAAAAGTCACAGAAATCTATAATAAAAGTCCTTGTGAAAGCTCACGAAATCAATACATTTGCATTTACTTTAAAATTATCTTCAGTGGAGGAACAGTTAATATGAAGTTTTCCCGTTTCTACGTCACTTTGGATTAAATAATTTGCTAAATAATAAAAATGTCATACAAACAACTAAAAATATATCTGTAAAAATGTGAAAACATGTGAATATATGTTGTGTAACAAATACAAATACAAATGCAAATAAAATACAAATTCTGCACACTTGTGACTTTTAGCATGACGTTTCATGACGCGTGTGCGTGCGTGCAGGAAATGACGTACACGCCACCGGAGCGCAGGTTTGTTATGTTAGCTTGAGCTTATTTATGAATTTATTGATGAAACATCAGTAATTATACTGTTTTTATTCAGCAAACCTTGTGGATTTAGTTTAATTCAGTCAGCAGTGTGTCGCTCGTTCAGAATACAGATGCTTGTTTCATTCATTTCTTCATTATTCTTACTCACTCTGTTTTACTGGCTTTATCAAGCTGTACAGTTCTCTGCACCTCTTCGAGGGTCTTTACTAATCTGACGGTGTGTCAGTGAATTATGTGTATACATACATACGTACATATACATACATATATGATCTTGTTGATAATATAAAAGTGTTGATTGTTTTGTCATCTGTGTTAGAGTTGGCATTTTGTTTTTGTGTTCAAGGGTTCAAGGTTTTTGTGACGTATGACTGATCTTGCAATAAACCTTTACCGAATACATTTGCAATTACGTATTGAACTTCTAAAGTGAAATATACAGTACCATACAAAACAGTAACTGTACATCAGTGAATTAATTACAGGCATTTGGTCAATTCAGATGTCTGATTCAGGGATGTAGTTTGTAAATTATGCTGCCAATGAGAGGAAATGTTTTTTTGTGCCTGTTTAATCTCGGATGGTGATTGTGTTTTCTGGATCTTTTTGGAAGCTCAAATGTCCAGTGTGGCTGCAGGTCCATCATTGTCGTCTCTTTTTATATCGTTTTGACTCACAGCAGGAAACCGTTTTTCTGATTCTGTGTGTGTTTCTCCATAGATTGACACCATGGTATGCATGTGATCTGTGCATCACTCATTCCTGGCTGGAAAATCTCCAGTCTGTCTTCAGTGAACATGTGAAGTGCCTTGTGTCAGGTGATCTGCACCAGTTTTCTGTCTGTTGAACTCTGAATTGTTAAAATACTGCTGAACATTCAGATAGACTCACCTGCAGAAGTGATGTCTCTGCCTGAGGAAGCATGGGATCGTGGGAAAGAGAGAGAGCGTGGTGCTCGGCCTAAAGTGCGTCAGAGCCGATCTGAGGAGAGGAGAGATGGAGGGAGGAGGAAGGGGCTAAGGGGAAAGAAGAAAAGCCAGCCATCACATGACCTGGCCTCCAAACGCCCCGTGAGTGACGGATTCGAGTACGGAGATTTATTGAGCGAATCCAACGAAGGCAGCTCATCGTCTTCCATAAGAGAACACAGGAGATGGCAGGTCCTGGGATCCTCTGGGTCTCTGTTATCTGAGAGGGTTTCTGCCAAACTCTCACTCAGTTCAGCTGTCAATGACCTCAGCGGTGAACCAGAAACAAAGTCCTCCGGTGGCAGCCGGACGCTTCGGCAGAAGATCCAGGATGCAGTGGGACAGTGTTTCCCAATCAAGAGCCACAGCCAGGGCTTGTCACAGCCTCCCTCTGTGACCACCTCCTGCTCCTCCAGACGGAAAATCCACTTGAGTGAGCTAATGTTGGACAGCTGTCCATTCCCGGCTGGTTCTGATCTGGCTCAAAAATGGTACCTCATTAAACAGCACACAGCTCCTCTGTCTCAAGCACCCATCCTGGATTCCTTGAGTGGGGTTCCTGGTACTGTACTAGTTGCTGCCGCTATGCCTGTGGAGGACGAGGAAGATCGTCTGCGGGAAAGACGAAGAATAAGTATCGAACAGGGTGTGGAGCCGCCACCCAATGCCCAGATCCACACCTTTGAAGTTACTGCTCAGATCAATCCTCTGTATAAACTGGGACCTAAACTGGCACATGGGATGAACGAGTTAGCCGGAGACGAGCGGGCGACGCTTCACCAGCTGCTGCTGCAGAATTGTTTGGACACTCTGGATGAGGTCGCCGTGTCATCTGCATCCTCCACGTCAGTGGATTTCAACTTGGGCGCTGCTTCTCCTTCCACCCATTCTCTGACGGGGGCGACGCTGGCTCAGAAGGACAGTCCCAAATCACAAGACGAACACCATCGTGTACACACGCAGATTGATTACATCCACTGCTTAGTGCCTGACCTGCTCCAGATTATTAATCTGCCCTGTTACTGGGGCATCATGGATCGTTACCAGGCCGAGACACTTCTGGAGGGCAAACCTGAAGGTACATTCCTGCTGCGTGACTCGGCGCAGGAAGATTATCTGTTTTCCGTTAGCTTCCGGCGCTACGGACGCTCGCTGCATGCACGCATCGAACAGTGGAACCACAACTTTAGCTTCGACGTGCATGACCCCAGCGTTTTCCACGCACCCACTGTCACTGGGCTGCTGGAGCACTACAAGGATCCCAATTCCTGCATGTTCTTCGAGCCACTGCTGTCCAACCCGATCCACCGGACGCAACCCTTCAGCTTACAGCACATCTGCCGCGCTGTCGTCAGCTGCTGCACCACGTATGATGGCATCAACATGCTGCCGCTGCCCAATGCACTGAAGGAGCACCTGAAGGAGTACCACTACAAGCAGCGAGTGCGCATACGCAGACTCGACACATGGTGGGAGTGAGAGACAGGCATCTGTCTGAACAAGGTCTCAGGTACAAGGTGGAACAACAGCAGAAGTGTCGCTCCACTGCATTTATAAACCTGCTGAATCTCTACAGGAGAGGAGCGAAAACCTTTCTGAGGCTCAGGTTCATGTTCTGCTGTTTAGTTTGTTCTTATGGTGTAAGCATGTTCCTGCAGGTGTCACAGCATTAGCACTGGAGTGTTTAACAGAATAACACAGCACTGAAACTACTTGCGGTTTGTTGAACATGTCACTCATATTCAGTTAATGTAAAATAGTGTTGCTTGGGTATTAATGGGCCAGGTTAGTTTTTTCCTGAGGTCAGTTTTCCATCAGAGTACTAGCAGACTGTCTGCTTAATATCTGCCAACACTTTATTGTGATGCTCCCCAGCAGACATTCTACTGACTGTAAGTAACACTGCACACACATCAACTTAATCTACTAACTCTAACCTAACAGTCTGTTAATCCTCTAAAACGAGTTGCAATGTTAGTTGTAGTTAGCAGAATGTCTAAAGTGGTCTATGGAAATAGTGTCACAGCTGATGAGAGCTTCACTGACTGACATCAGCCTCAGTCACACTGACTTCAGAGCTGTGGTTCATTCACTCTCTGTGCCGAGTTGTTTGTGTTCATCTTTAAATTCAACAGCTCGGAGTCATCTGGGATTGTGTCAGGTGTGTGTTCCACTCTCAGACAGACGTCGTGTAAGAATGTCAATGATTAAAATTGTAGAGGTTGGAATATATTTCCGGTGACACTGTCCCTCATGGTGGAACAGTTTTACCATCTCAGATGTTGTATTGATTATCCCCTCAACATACTGTTCCCACCAAATTCAAGCAAGTGATTATACAGTGAACTCCTATAAAAGCATACAGGAAACAAGTTATCATTCGTTTTTAGAAAAATGAAGATAAACAGTATGCGAAATATTATCATCTTAAATTAATGTATGTCTGTATATAATGAAAATTGTCAGTTTTTGTCCACCACAGTGACGCTGATAAAATAATGTTAAACAACAATTAGCATATTTTCAAATAAACACGCTGTTCTTATAAGCCATCTTTTGTACATGTAGACGTGTCGCCTGCACGTGTGCATTTTTTGATGTTTATTGTGAGTGCCAGAGGATTTTGGACTACCAAGAATGTTCAAGAGTCTCCTAATGAAACCTGCCTGTTTTTTACACTAATGTTAATTTATTTTTTTTGGAAGGGTTATCTAACATGCTTTTCACATGCATTTCTGATATATTAAACAAGTGTGAGTACTTTTATTGCTGTGTACGGTGAAATAAACGCACATATTAATAAACTATGTTGACTTTTTGGGGGGTTTCGTTGTTTTTTTTTTAACTGAATGATAAGGATTTAGAAATACCACTTGATCGCACATTCAAAATGGAAGTCTTCTGTTTGGCAGAAGTAAAAGTCCTTAACTAAAATCATGTATCTTGTAGAGTTTCTAATTCCCCTTTCCAAACAAAGGCAAAATGTACAGATCTTATCACAGTGGCCTATTTAATAAATATATTTTATAAATATAATTTAATATCTATGCTTTTGTAAGTGTTTATATTATATGATAAAGGAAGGTAATGTTGTGACTTTCATTTTGAAGCGCGACGCGGCGGTTGCCATGTTTGAATCCGGTTGCTGTGATGGGGATCGCTGCGCTTCAGCTTGTAAACTTTCTGTTTTAAATTCATAAACAAATCTTTAAAGTGATCAGTTTTCGAAACCTAGATAACACCAGAGAAATGAATTAAACTCCTCACCGCCGTGTGCGCAGAATAATAAGAGAGAGGTGAGGATTGCACTGATACGGTCAAATGTTTACTCGTTATTATTATTATAATCCTGTTGTTTTTATTTAAGGCTGTATAAAAGTTAACGCGTGTTTACAGAGTTTATATTCTGCCTTTGTTTTGTCTTGTTATCTGATCTGTGCATTCTGTTGTTCATGGCTTTATCTCGTTATACCAGAACTGATCAAACTGAAGCATGTTTGTGTGATTTTGTGTGGATGTTCATTCGGTGTGTTCTGTAAGGGTTTCAGTGACAGTTATACAGTCAGATTAATGAACGGCGGCCTGTCACCATGACAACTGCGGGGCTGCGCATCGGAGATCAGGTGGTGCTGGAGGAAGACTATGATGAGAATTACATCCCCTCTGAGCAAGGTGAACGCACAGACATCATACATAAACACTGATGCACAGCTCGTAAATGGATAGTTTAGCAAAACATGAAACTTCTTCAGTTACTAACCCTCATCAGGTCATTCCAAACCTGTATGACTATCTGTGGAACACAAAAAGATATTTTGACGTACAAATAACAGTGGCACCTATTGACTTCCATTGTATTGACACAAAACCATTGAGAGATTTCTCAAAATATTATAGAAAGTCATATGGGTTGGAAATGACATGAGGGTGAAGACTTCAAATTTTTCATTTTTGAGTGAATTATTACTTTACCTAATCCTTATTACTATTACAAAAGTTAAACAATGACCCATTGTATGTGCATTTATCACTAACAAAGATTATCAAGTGCTGTTAAGATATAGCCTATATTGTATTTTGTATGTTGAAAATAATAATAATAACAAGCTAACCCAGGATTAAAATGTCTGAATGCCCAACAGAGGTGCGTGTTTGGGGTGGAATGTTTGTGTTTTGTGTTGACGCGCACAGCTTTCAGTGTAAACTGAAAATGTCAATGTGTCAATGTTTTTCAATGTTGTCCCTCAGAAATCCATGAGTATGCTGTGGAGATCGGCATTGACCCTGCACTGGAGCCTGCGCTGCTGTGGTTGGCCAGGGAGGGCATGGTGGCACCACTGCCTGCTGAGTGGAAACCCTGGTAACGCACATCTCCATGGTGACACACATGGTTTATTTCATATGGAGACAGGAAGTGAGTGTGTGTGCTTTGGTTCAGTCAGGACGTGACAGGTGAGGTGTACTACTTCAACTTCTCCACGGGTCAGTCCACATGGGATCACCCCTGTGATGAACACTACCGACAGCTAGTGATTCTGGAGCGCGAGCGCAGGCAACATGCCCGAGCTGCCCCATGCATGCCTGGCCCCTCTACTGGAAAAAAAGACGCAGGAAAGAAGAAGAAGAAGGAGAAGAAAGAGAAGAAGGAGAAGAAGAAAGATCAGGAGAGCTTCAGGTCTCCTTTGGTGAGTCTGCTACCAGGAATCTCAGCCAACTCTTTTACAAACTCATTAACTTATCCCCTCTTTGCTGTCAGCTTATGCATGTGAAACAGGTTGCAAATGTCTTTTAATGTGAAAGCAATGATGTCAACTCAGCCCTCAGTTTATATAAAAAAGGAAATGTCATTGTTTTTCTGTCTGTCAGATAATATTCGGTCTGTATTAAGTCTGTCAGGTAATGTTAATGTCTCTCTTTTTGTCTGCCAGGTGCCAGGTCCTCTGGCTCCACTGCGGGGTCTGTCTGAGGGTTCTGTTGCTCCTCTCAGAGGTTCTTTGGGTGGTTCATATGGACTTCAGCCTCTTAAAACATCTCTAGGGGTAAAGTAGGAAACAATCTCATTTATGTGTCATGTTTTATACATTTAGACATTATTCAAGAACACTGGTGTGCGTGTGTATGTGTATTAGGGTGCTGTGACGAGCTGTCATGACGAGAAAAGCGCTGAGGTAGAGTTGTCAGAGGAGGAGGTGTGTCTACAAAACACAAAAATCCCACTAGCTACATGACACACACTGACCTCAGAAGATAGATAGATTGTGTGTGTATCTGTGTACGTATGTTTCTGTGTGTCTCTGTGTGTGTGTTTAGGGGCTGCGAGACTCAGGGGGGCTGCTGCAGAACCTTCATCTGGATCTGGATGCTCTGGGAGGAGGTCTTCAGTATGAGGTAACATCAGCACCTCCTCACAGCACACAAGCACTGGACCCTGATTTTACGCTGGACATCATATAGCAACTGCTTACCTGCAGTTTATTTCTGCTGGTGGTTGAGAACCACTGAGATCGTCATCATCATACATACGTGGATGATGCACACACAATGAATAAAGTGTCTGTGTGTTTGTTACAGGACAGTGAGATCAGTGGAATGGGCCCACCTAAAGAAAGAACAGAGCCTGAACTTCAAGATCTGGCCTTATCCACAGAGCACAGCCCAGAAGCCCCCTCAGAGGTCTGTCTGTCTCCCTGTCTCTTTGTATTAGTCTGTCTGTCTGTCTCTCTCTCTCTGTCTTTCTCTCTCACTCTGTCTGTCTGTATCAGTCTGTCTATCTTTCTCTGTCTCCCTAATAAACCCGATGTTTACTTCTCTCACTCTGTTCCTGTAACCTGTTTCTGTTTCTGAGCTTTGTTTAATAATAATACACTGTTTGTTTGGGGTAAGGAATCTGTCTGTCTGTCTGTCTCTAACTCCATCCCTTCAATGTAAGGGCTCCTTATATGGACGTCACCTACCCTTCACTCCACCAGTTGGCAGCAGGGAGCACAGCAGTGCCACTTCCTGTCATCTGATCCCAGAAGCTGCAACTTCCAGTGGCCAAGAGGAAGAAGAACCGAGTGAGAGGGATGAAGGTGTGCAAGAGGAGATAGAGGAGAAGAGCAGAGACAGTGATGAGGTAGAAGAACAGATTGAGCAGTTCAGCAGCCCTGAAAATAAGGAGATACAGCAAACAGATGAAAGATCATTTAATGAGGGAGATCAGACAGAGGAGAGATCACACTCAGAGAGAGCTCAGACAGAGAAGAGCTCAGACAATGAGAAAGATCAGACAGAGGAGAGATCAGACTCAAAAAGAGATCAGACAGGGAAGCGATCAGACAATGAGAAAGATCAGGCAGAGGAGAGATCAAACAATGAGAAAAATCCGACAGAGGAGAGATCAGACTCCGAGAGAGATCAGACAGAGAAGAGCTCAGACAATGAGAAAGATCAGACAGAGGAGAGATCAGGCAATGAGAAAGATCTGATAGAGGAGGGCTCGGACTCAGAGAGAGATCAGACAGAGGAGAGATCAGACAGTGAGAAAGTTCAAACAGAGGAGAGATCAGACAGTGATGGAGATCAGTTGAAGGAGAGAGCTCAGATAAAAAATAAAGATGATGGAACAAGCAAAGAGATCAATACGAGAAGAGAGAAGATAAATGAACCAGAGGGACAAGAAGAAAAAAAAGAAGATGGGAAAGGTAGAAGGATAAACAGTGAAGAGGGTGAGGAGAGTGGTTCCTGTGTGGAGGAGGAGTGTGATGAAGGGGTTAACACTAACACATTAGAACACGAGGAGGCAGAAGAAGAGACACAAGAAGGCACACATGTGCCATGCTCGGACCATCAACTGAAAGTGACAAGAGACATCACGGAGAAGAGAGACCAGGAGCTGTGTGAGGGGCAGAGAGAAGAAGCTGAACCCACAGCGATTCTGCAAGACTCTAAGAGGAACAGCAGACGTCAGAAGAAAACTCAGTCACTCCAAAGTTCGGACAGTCAACAGACAGAACGATTTCAGAGCCCTGAGGACACACACAACAAAAACACTTCCACGCAAATCACAAAAGTTAAATCTGGCTCAGATGCACGGAAGTTAGTGCCTCAATGGAACTGTGTGTCCAGTGAGGTAGGACTGAGTGCTCCACCCCGCCTGTAATGCCACGCCCACATACTTTAGCCCACCCCTGCCCCTCCTGTGACAGCTGGTTCACACTCCCTCAACCAACAAACAACCAGCATCACACACATTGTGAAGCTGAGTCAGAACCTCACAGCAGCTGGACTTTGATGTGTTGGGTCTGTGTGAAGCAGATTTATAGTTTAATTGGGGATCTGATGCATCAAATATTAGACTACAAACATCGCAAAGATTTATGAGAGAAAAGCTCTTTTGAGCTTCTTTTTGAGTGTCCAGATATTAACATTGATAACCAGCAGAAATCTGGACGTCAACACTCATGTTTGATGAGGTTCTTTTTGAGTGTCCAGATATTAACATTGATAACCAGCAGAAATCTGGATGTCAACACTCATGTTTGATGTGGTTGTTTTTGAGGAAAACTTCGAGTGGTGTGTTTTATATACCGTTACATCTGAAAGACTCTGAATGTCTGTAAAATATTTCTGCCTTACAAACTTTGACAGATCTGGTTTGAGTTCTGGTGCATCAGATTGTCTTTGTGAAGGTTTATCAGAGTTTAACATACTGTGTGTTGCCCACACTGCCCCTCCACCTGTTCATTCATCCACCCACCATCTGTCATTTGTGTTAATGCAAAGCTGAATGTTTCCTACTGTCTCACATACACTCACTGTTGTTTGTGTGTTATCTGTGTGTGCGTATGTGCACAGGTTTATTGATATTCGTGAAATGTTTATGCATTTGGCAGACATTTTTATCCAATGCGACTTACAGTGCATTCAAGTTGTACATTTTATCAGTATGTGTGCTTCTTTGAAATTGTACCCACAACCTTTGTACCGCGAACGCAATGTTCTACCAGTTTAACGACAAGAACATAATGTTCTTGAAATGTCAGTGACATGTTTGTGTATTGGTTAGGTCTCACACAATATCTCATATAATATAGTATCATAAATAATATAGTTAAATGTTATCTTTGTGATGTCTGTGTGATGTCATTTCATGTGTTGTGACAGGAGTCTGAGGCCAGTGAGTCTGTGAGGTCCCTCTCCTCCACTGATGGAATGCAGGTATGACCTCACACACACACACACACACACACACACAGCTGTGCGTATATGTGTTCAGGTGGTCATTTTTCATTCTTCGTGATTGTCATCAGGCAGGATTTCATTCAAAGTTTTCGGAGAAAGTGTTTGATCTGCTGGACCTGACACCTGATGTGGTAACACATTCAGACACACACATAACACACACACTGTTTGTTTAAATAGATTTAGCTACTGTATATAACAACATTACATCAGTCACAGAGAACAACGCTTGATAAGTTTGATTGATAATAAGGATGACAGATTAATCCAAATTAATTTAATTTCTCAAAACAGCAACATTATTATAAATCACGTTTGAGGGTGAACAGATACACTTGTACTCTATAGGCATGATTGACAGCATTTGCAATACTGCCAAAGCATTTAAAGTATGCATGTATAAAAGAATAAAGGTGAATCTGTTGTCTGTCTCTGTCTGTCAGGAAAGAGTTACACAGGTGGACAGCTGGAAGATTTCTGACACTACCAACAGGTGCTGGTTACACATGCACACACACACTATATTAACACATCACACACCTGTTGGCATATGTGGTTTATGAGGACCCTCTGTAGACGTATTGGTTTTTATACTAGTTTTAACTGTGTATTTTATCCTCTAAATATTTTATCCTCCCCTAACCCATTTTTAATGAACCAAAAATCACTATTTATTATGTTTTTAAGTGGTTTGGTTTATAAGGACACAAGTAGTGTCCCCATAAACCATGTTTACATTGTTATACACGTCATTAGACACACATGTGTCCCCATAAACCATGTTTACATTGTTATACACGTCATTAGACACACATGTGTCCCCATAAACCATGTTTACATTGTTATACAC
>JAZGTI010015713.1:0-13223 GCA_036877585.1 Botia kubotai
GCTCTATCTGCTGCCGTGAGTCACTTCCTGAACTGCCTCTTGAGCTCTTTCCCAGACGCCGTCGCTCACCTCCCCGCGGATGAGCTGGTGTCACGCAGGAAGAGCCGGAAGAGACGGAACCGGGTCCCCGGAGCGGGGGACAACACGGCCTGGGCCAGCCTGACTCCCTCTGAGCTGTGGAAAAACATCATGACTGAGGCACAGAGCTACTACCACTTCACACTGCAATGGTGAGGACCACACTCACACACACACACTCACACACACACACATACACACACATACACACACACACACTTGTATTTAACAAGCTTCTTTTTCGTATGGCGGAGTGTAGAGAGTAGGCCGCTTGCAACGCCAAGGTCATGGGTTCGATTCTTAAGAAATCACAAACTGATAAAATGTCGATGTGTGTAAATACAAGCTTGTCTGTTTTGTCCAGCGAATAAACAGTGTTCTGCTTTTAATCATGTTTTTTGCGTTCTGCAGTGAAAGTGTGGACCAGGCAGTGGAGAAATACGGCCTGCAGAAGATCACACTGATGAGGGAGATTTCTATCAAGACTGGCATTCAGGTAGAGCGCTCATCCATCTCTCTTTGTCCGCTGTGTTCCATCAGACCTGCATTGAGAACGATGTCCTCTGTGCTTCCTCTGCAGATCTTGATAAAGGAGTACAACTTTGACAGCCGCCACAAGCCGGCCTTCACCGAGGAGGACATCCTGAACATCTTCCCCATCGTGAAGCACGTCAACCCCAAAGCCTCCGATGCCTTCCATTTCTTCCAGAGTGGACAGGCTAAGGTTCAGCAAGGTAGAGTCAGGCCATCAAACACTCCATTGAAGCAATATTAATAATCCACCACAAAACCAACCACCAGTTTCAACCAATCACGTAATGCTAATTGACGTGTCCTCTGTTTAGGGTTCCTAAAGGAGGGCTGTGAGCTCATTAATGAGGCCTTGAACCTCTTCAACAATGTATATGGAGCTATGCACGTGGAGATCTGTGCCTGTCTGCGTCTGCTTGCTCGACTCAACTACATCATGGGTGATCACCCTGAGGTACAGTCCAATCAAAAGGCCACAACTGCCTGTTAATGACTGTTTATTAACTGTTAGTCACATTTTTTCCTGTGTTTTTAAGGCTCTGAGTAACCAGCAGAAAGCTGTTCTTATGAGTGAGAGAGTGCTGGGTATTGAACACCCAAACACAATTCAAGAATATGTAAGTAATCATTACCATTTTTTTGTACATTTTGAATATGTTTTATCAGTGGAACTTGTTAAATAAGCAGTTTGGCTGGTCCTAACGATTACGGCCCTAACGATAGCAACACCCTAGCATTGTGCTAGCAAATTTAGCATGGCCAAGCACCACCTCATTTTCAGAAACTAAACATTTTACTATAACATTTTCTAAACGTTTTCTGTGTGTTCTTCACAGATGCACTTAGCCCTGTACTGCTTTGCCAATGGCCAGCTGTCCACTGCCCTGAAACTGTTGTACCGGGCCCGGTACCTCATGCTTGTGGTGTGTGGAGAGGACCATCCTGAAATGGCTCTGCTCGATGTAAGACAGAAACCTGCTTAAAACAACACAACATAGCACCCTTTTCCTTTGGTGCTGTACCTGTGGTTGTTATATTAGTGGCTGTTGTTATATTAGTGGCTGTTGTTATATTAGTGGCTGTTGTTATATTATTGGTTGCTGGAGACCTTTATGTGTCTGATCATCTAAACAGAATGTTCTGAGCTTAATTTGCTCCTGACTGAAGCTTTAAACGATGGTAATTAAATTTCTAAGGTCGCTTAAGTTGAGGCGTTTGGAACAATGTCTCAGTGTGTTCATTTTTCTCTGATGTAGAGCAATATTGGTCTGGTGCTTCATGGTGTGATGGAGTATGACCTTTCTCTGCGTTTCCTGGAGAATGCTTTGGCCATCAATTCGAAATACCATGGGCCACGGTCCCTTAAAGTAGCCCTCAGGTACATGAATCATCCTCACACAAGCTTGTTGTTTAATGCAGCAAAATCAGCGAAGTCATGTGATCTTCTAGAAGTATGTAGTAACCTCAAGTACTTCTGTTGTTCTTTAGTCATCACCTGGTGGCCAGAGTATATGAAAGCAAGGCAGAGTTCCGCTCTGCTTTGCAGCATGAGAAGGAGGGATACACCATTTACAAGAACCAGGTACAGCCAACCGCACACGTGTGCAAAGATGCTGCAGGACCTGCTAAGATGCGTTACTATCTGCTTATAACGGATCTTAGTCTTTTGCAATTAGCAATTATTAATGTTGATATTCATATACAAGATTTGTCTATATAGCTATGATGTAAAACATAATCATACTACTGTAATTTAATTCTCAGTGAAACTGGATGTTTAGTAAAAGAAAAATAAACGCATAAATGTTAAATTGTGAAGATAAACATTGTTGGAAAAAAACTGTTCACAATTACCAGGAATGTGCAAGAATAAAGTAAACAGGGTTTTTAAATGAATGTTTAGTTCCAGTTTCACCTGGATAAACTCTTATGTTTGTAGGTTGGTGAAGCTCATGAGAAGACTAAAGAGAGCTCAGAGTATCTGAAGTACCTCACACAGCAGGCTGTGGCACTGCAGAGAACCATGAATGAGATCTACAAGAACGGATCCAATGCTAGCATAATGCCACTGAAGGTCAGCCACGCCTTTCCAAAGCTTAATAGAGACCCTGTGAAATTGCTTTACCGTACTGGTGTATTGAGTGGGACATATGCATGTGTGTGTGTGTGTGTGTGTGTGTGTGTATATATATATATACATATGCATATGCATAATTTGTTTAGCTTTAGAGAGTACACTATCCTAAAGATGGCCTCAAAGCCAATAAACAGCCAGAAATCTCAACTTGATGTTGGTTTATAGTGTTTCTATCGTTTTTCTTCAGTTTACTGCGCCAAGCATGGCTAGTGTCCTGGAGCAGCTTAACATTATCAATGGCATCATCTTTATTCCTCTCAGGTGAGTGATACAGTAATGATAAGAAAAGTTTGCTTTGGATCTGTTCAAACTGAATAAACAAACAATGGACCAATGTCATCACTCAGCCAAAAGGACCTGGAGAACCTGAAGGCGGAGGTGCAGAGACAGCAGCAGATACAGGATTCTGGGAAGAGCAAGGAACAGCAGGGCAGTCAGTTGGAGCTGGACGATAAGCTGCCCGTGGATGACTAACATCCCCCACCCATACAGCCCCTCTCCAATTGAGGAGGACATGGTGCAGCAACCATCTGTTTGAACCTGTGGACCTGAGAACTGAGCTGTCTAATTTAACCAATCAAATTTGAGCATAATGAGAAAGGGGAGGAGCAAGAACAGGTGACAAATGTGTACAGAGTGTAGTTTGTAGCTGTGAAGAGAATGCAAGCAGATGTCTAACATGTGCAATTCAACCACGAGACCCCTTGAGGTGTGCCAGAGGAGGAAGCAGAGAACACATCCTTTCTCTGCGAGCTTACGCAAAAACAGCTTGGAAATGGCCGTGAATGACCATGACATTATAAACCAGAGCCTTATTCATTGATCATCTCTTCATGCTTCCGTCCGCTACCTTATTACCTGAGCCAAATGATAACCGCAGTCTGTCCAATCGAATCCAAGAGTGTAGAGATACGTCTGTCCCCCCGCCACCACACACCCCTCCAGTACATAGCCTATCTGAAAACTCAGGTGCACGAGATGAGACCAGAGATGATCACCGTTCGAGTCGCACAGATAGTCATAACAACCTTGGGCTTCAGAACATACCCTTTTATGGTCTAGCCTCAGGGCCCAGTGGTCCTATTTTGATGCTATTTCTACAGTCACTGTGGCTAGACAAAAACAGATTAATGCAACAAAAAAAAAACACAGGCGTGTGATCTTAACCAATCATTTTTGATTGGTCACATCGTCTTTATAAACAAAATCTTTTGTAAGTCAATGAGAAGCCATTAGATCTTTCATGTACATGTCACTTTGTCGTGTTTGTTTTCTAGAAGTACATTGAACGTGGAAGACTGTTGAGGTTAATCGGGGGGGTTAGACAGGTGTTTGATTCATAGCGATTGAAATATTGATTTCACATGTTCAGTTTGAAGAAGATTGTGTTCAGTCTCTTTTTCACTATACAAGTGTGTATGTGTGTGTTTATGTATGTGTGTAAACCTGTTTTACTGTAATTGTCCATGTTAGCGCAGAGAAGGTTTCTCAATACCTGCTGCAACTAAAAATGTTTTTTACATACAGCTTTGATAACGGACTCATACAACTTATCTGAACATCAAGATGGTGGTGATGTGCTAATAATATAGAGGGTGTCTGGATGAGATTAGTGTATGTGACAATACAATCGAGTTCGAGTCTCCAGCCCTTGACATATTGGATGACAATAATTCAGCACAATATTCAGGAACTTCTCATTAATGCTCGGCCGTTTGAGAGCTGTTTGTTTTCCTCTCTAGCAGTATTTATTGCACGTTCCAGTGCTGTTTTTGTGTGGTCTCGTACAGCACCACCAAAAGAGGAAACACGATAGGCTGCTTTAGTGTAACATACCAAAAAATGAGGACTGAGGGAAATGCGTTTGCTTGTATACATGCTTTGTGTGCGTCCTGGAAATGTCAAACTGTTGCTGTGCTGAAACTGTGTATGAAGCAATATGCTGGAACCAAGTGCAACTTGGTTTATGCACATGGGTGCAAGAAAACTGCTAGCCTGATTGTATTTTTTCCCTATAAAACACAGTAAAATTGTTTCAAAAATGGGTTGTCTCTGAAAATGAGAGGAAAATGATTTTACTGATAATTATCGCTCATGAACAAACATATCTATACTAAACCAACATTTGAAGAGATATTTGTGCCTATTTACCCTTTTTCAGTCAATGGGATGGGCAAGTATATTATTAGAAATTTGCATATTTTTTTGTTGATGGTTTTGAAATCGGAACTCATGGATGTTGAATGGAAGTCGGTTACAACTTCGGTGATAAATCGAGCCTCTGGTGCAGTACCCTTAGGCGGCACACGGGTGTGCTGTAGTCAACACATTAATACCGATTGTTAATGGACATAAACTTTATGAATCGTTGCGTTAGTAAATGTGATCGGGATTAATTAAATTTGTACAATTGCTGTAATTAAGTGTTTACAAAACATGATGCTACAGTAGGCTTATAAAAACAAGAAAGGGGTTTAGTATGTAGCTCAAGGGCGTAACGCTGATTAGGTGCTTTCAGAAACTCCAGGAATGAGGTGCTGGTGCTGCTAGTCTAGACCGATGGGTCGGTAACGTGCGCTGGAGGGTTAACCCTGTGCTATTGAGCAATGCACTTAACCTCAGGTTGCTCCTGGGTCGCGGTTCCTGCATAGTGAACATTGTGGATGAAAATAATACCTTTTACAGTCAAGAATGTTAAATGTGATCTTAATCGAATACCTTCAAGCTTCCATAATTGCAAACCTTATAGTGAACAAAATTTAATTTAACTGCAAAAGGTTTTTTAATTATTAATAATGTTAAACAAATATGTCAAGTGTTCATGTTATGTACCTTCAGGTTGGATAACCGGTTGCATGACAAACCAATCTGATAGATGTATAGTATTTTTGAATGTTTTGGACTTTCAAAAATGAAACGTAAAAGCAGATAAGTTGCTTTTTCATTTTTTGTCCAATTACCAAACTACATTTAAAGTTTATTGAATGTATTTCTGGTTATAATATTCGTAATATACTTCAAAATACACTTTATTAACAAATGTTTCTTTGTGAACATATGCATATACAAATAAGTTCTTTTTGGACCTTTTGATTCATCAGAGGATAAAGACTCACAATAATATTTAGATTTCTTTAAGAGATCTCTTGTTTTCCATCAGATGTGTTGCTGTACACCAGTCATTTGAGTGTATATCACAATTACACCCGTCCATCAGTGTCAGACCGTCCTTAAGCTGTAGCACATTTTTTCACACTGTGCTTTCACTTCAAACAAAAGTGACCTGTACAAACGCAGTAAAAAACTGTTAACAAACCCAGTAAAAAAACTGTTAACACCAAAAACTGAAACTAAACTGCATCTGGAAGAATTTATACAGAGCCAAATCTACAGTCACCATCACCTGTCATCTCACGTCTAGCATCTTTTCTCCTTTATTATTTTCTTTAAAACCAAGGTGGATTTTTATTTGTAGTCGGGTTTTATGTCTGTGTTCTTGACATGAAATATTTGTTATGCGCTTTGTGTGTCTGCTTTGGTTTCTTGAATGAGTTCTAGTTCTTCAAAACTAATCTGATTATTTTTGCTTCAAGTATCTTTTTGTATTAAAATGAATAAAGAAACTACAAAACAACGTGTGAGTATATTGATTTAAGCAGTATGTAAACTGTCCTAGAACGTGTTTTCGATATTGTGAAAATAATCAACTTTAAGTTACTCAGAATCTATCGGTTTCAAAACGGTAATGTATATTTTCACCATATATTGACAGAGAAAAAGAGCCCCAAGTTGCTTTAGGCAAGGTCAGACACTTGTGCTGCAGGATCAGCTGTCTGACAAAAATAATGCATTTAAAAGTCATTTATAGCCTGAATTAAGGGAAAGTGGTGTGTGCACCTGCCATGATATTGTGACACCACCTGAGGGCTTCTACAACCAGAGGTCATAGCGCTGTGATTGTTATCACATTAAGTTCATTGTAAAGAAACGTGAGAAATAGGGTTCGTGGTTCATCGTTTGTAGTTCTCTGCAGTAAAATCGATACGCAAGGTGTGGAGGTGAATATTTATTAAAGTAACGCCCACAGTAGATGTTTGAAAGGAGGGCGTGAGATTGAAGGGCGTGCGCGCCTCCGCCCGCTGAAGTCAGCCCATGCGCGCTCCCGTGCAGTGTAGAGGCGAATGCGGCGCTGCAAGGAGACGGACTCGGAGACTTGAGCCCTTCTTTTCAACACGAAAATAACGCTCGTTTCGGTCCTTACAGGCGTCTTTGGAAAATAAACATTCAGCGCTGACGCTGTATGGTAAGACTAGTTTATTTATGTGTCTCTTCGTTGTTATGTTGGTGAAAAATCGCCGGTCAAAGAGCTGTTGTGGCAGTAATTTTGCGCCTCCTTTTCTCGGTGTCTCAAAATGGCGGACGCGGCCGTTAGAGAAATACTTCAGCTTGTTTCTGTTCACAGATCGAGAAAATTTCAACAGGTCAATTTTTCTGTTTTGTATTATCTTTGTTGTTTTAAAGGAAGAAAATGTGTCGTGTCCAGGCCTGTTGTTTTGGCGGCTTGTTAGAGATGTATGTAGTCGGCGAATCAACACGTCGTTACATCAATGTCATGTTAGCTAGCAACAGTTGGCTAACGCCTGTGTCAACAAAATCTCTATTTTTGTCATTAATATACACTAAAATTCATGTTGACCTTGCCATGTCTTTATCTGTCTTGTAAAGTACAGAGGAAATGGATAAATCAAGTGGTCATGTTTGCTGCGTACCTGAGACTAGGGCTGTGTTTCAAAACCTAGTATACTTTCTATCTAGACAGCATTTTTGTCCATCATTAGGGAAGGATCTAATGGACAGTTAATACACTTTGCATGTTGGGCAAAGAAGCTTCCGTGCATCCCCGCTGTATCTCAACCTGGTGAGGTGCCCTACCTAGACAGCATTACAGGCTCGTTCCGACCGTTTAGTTCAGGGAAATGAAACACGACCTAGGTGTTTGACAGTTACTGAGCTTATTTGCATATAAGAATAGTAATTTGTGACTGTGCTGAGGACTTGTACCTGTTTGACGGATACTTAACTAGCTGTCTTTTCTAGTAGTGCGATCTCAAATGTAGGTCAGATGATTGTACGCATGAGGACCAGCAAGACACCGGACACTGTGATGGTTGATTTTTTTTAACGTGCCTATAACGCCTGCACCAAAATTATTTCGTAATCTTTCCAGTTAATTAAAGGGTGTGGAACAGAAGAGCCATGCCCAGCGCTGTAGCCATCAAACAAGTGCACTGATGTAACGACTGCATATGTAACAATAGCATTCACAAGTTCTAGTCTAGTGAACTGAAGATAAAAGAATCGCATGATTGAATTTTTCAGTGGAAGATGCAGGCGTCTTGCCTTTGATGAGGCAAGTATGTGCATGCTCATCATGATGTTGATGTTGTATACAAGTGTGCTACATTGTGTGCTTTTGATCTACTTGAGTCATTATGTTTCTAAGCTGTTGTTCCAGGCTTGGTGTACTTTGCCTCTAGGGGTTTGACAGGTGTTTGGGATGGTATAATTATTAATTGTAAGCATGCTTGCACCATCAACCGTGTACGTTAGTTGGTTAGTTGTCTAAAGAATGTTTGAACAGCATGTTGAGTTTTTTAAAGCATTTCATGTCAAGTGTGCTGTTTTACCGGTTGCGTGCTTTTTGTTGCATTGTGGTCCCACGTTTGTGATATTCATCTCTGGTCATCTTCATACTCTCTGGGCCAGCCAGGGCTACAGACTGCTCAGCATTCCCTCAGCAGAAATATACTGTGATCCAGTAATCCTGGCAATTCCATCAAGTGACTGACAGAAGTGGTTATTACTGCAAGCTTTATTGGCCTGCTATCTTTGCCAGCTTGCACAATTCCACTAAGAGGATGTTTCTGTTGCCATTAAGCTTAAAATCTTGAATAAATGAAATAACGCCAGCAGACTGCGCCGTTTTGCGGTTTGTGATCGTAACCGATCTCTTAAACTTATTTTCTGTTTTATTATTTGTGGCTTTGTTGAAGTTCTCGCTTCACCTCACACACTTGCACTAACAAACGGTGAAAAGCATGCAGCAGACTTCTTGCGTTTCATTCTTTGTCTTAATCGCATGCTTGTTAGTGCGCAGTGTTGGTCTTTTTATAGCGGTAACGGATAATCACTAGGACTCTATTGCCTCAGCTTTGTGGTTCTGTTGCACACAGGCCGTTGCTAAGAGACCCATCCAAGCTCTTGGATGGAAGTAATGCAGGGCTCATGATAGTGTAATTGTGTGTTTGTAGAATTCCAACAGGCAGTTTGTAAAGACTGCAACGGAGACTGGGCGGCAAGAAGCGCCGTTTTGAAAGACTCTATAAATGCTGGGTTTATTCGCTCTCATTCTTTATGGTTTTGAAGAAAAGGTCATGCATTTTAGTTCCAATGGGGATCGGTAGTGTGTTCACCATGGCAACTAAAAGCTCTGGTGTTTGATGTGTAAAATTCTAAGATGGTGATTATAATTGGCTTAATTGGTAGCATTATGTCACTGTTTTATGTGCTGGTTATTCTAGGTTCTTAGACTTCTTTTGGTTCAAAGTGTGGCTTTAACTAGGGTGTTTCAGGAAGTGTAAGCTTATAAATGTAAGAGTTGATTTTCAATACAGTTAGTGTTAGTTTATATCCCAAATTAGTCCTGCGTACTGTTTTTGTTTTACTAGGGTCTGTTATTCACTTGAATTTGGATTCCACTCTCAAGCCTCAACTATTGTTAATGTTTAGTATGGCAAAGGCCTCGGTGAAAGGACTGCCATGTCATTACAGGTCCCATTAATAGAACAGTGAAACCAAAAAGGACGAGATGAAGAATTAAGGGCCCTTCTTGTTCCGTGCATATCTAATTCACATTCCTGCCATGATTTCCTGCCCCCCTCGCTGGTAAACTATCCAGTGTGAAGGGTGGGTATTTGTACAGAAAAGAGGTCTGGTACGCATCACACACTGCTGTGGCTGGCAACCTGCTGGGGTTGTCATGACACACAGATTTGATTTTTGCTCCTCTGTATTTTTCAGTAAGTGTCTAGCAGTTGTAATGACAGGTCTGTCAGGAATAAAAGCAGCATATCAGAGCCTCCATAGTCGTTCATAGTTCAATTGGTGCTTAGGATCTGGCAATTTATCAGCTGGAGATAAACGTTCGACCCGTCAGGTCCACCGCTGATAAAGACTGTTCTCTCATTCTTAGATAATTAATAAGTCTGTTTGAAAGTGCATAATTTATATCATCTCACTCCACCTCTGTTTCTTTGTTTCCCATGTGACTTGGTGCTGAACCTGTCAGATTTATGCGAGGTTAGAAATGTGGAATGTTTTTGAGCGTTTCGTGTTTTGCTATGTGCTCGGGTGAGGAATGCAGTGTGCTAACCACTTTGTGTTTTGAGTAATACCATAGCCCCCCTTTAGCGAAATTTAGGGCTCTAACAGAGCTTCAAGGCAGCTCTGAACTAAGAAGCTTATAGTGTTTCCCCTTCTTTAACCCTTTATTCATCAAGCTGTTTCTTTCTAAGATAAAAAAAACCTCAATTCCAAAACGTTCTTTATATGTTCTGTCCCACAAAGTTAAGGTAGATAACTGTGTTTGTCTTTGGACAGCCGCTTGGTCATATAATAAACACACAGTGATGCTTCCCATTACTTTAAACTGGGAAAAAAATGTGATCTGCTTGTTGCTGTCAAGCTGTGTATCTCTCTGGAGTGCAGAAATAGGTTGATTCTAGAATCTGGGTCATTGGTCCTTTTTACACGTGTTTAGAGTACCCAACAGGGGCAGCAGGAGTCCGTAACAAAACGCTCCACATGACAGCGGAGAGTAGACTGAGAGCAAGCCTGAGTGAAATGTGTGCTGAGGGAAATAGAGCAGATTAAGCAGCTGATGAAAAATGTCAACCCCTGCCACATGAAGAACAGGTTTACTCATATGTTTTCATTGGCGCCTTTTCCAGATTTTTTTACCCACCCTCATGTCATTCCACACCTGTATGACTTTTCTCTTCTGTGGAACACAGAAGAAGATATTTTGAGAAATGTTGCAGTGGGTTTGTGTCCATACAGTGGAAGTCAACGGGTGCCACTGTTGTTTGGTTATCAACATAATGCAAAATTTCCTTTGTGTTCCTCAGAAGCAAAAAAGTCATACAGGTTTGGAATGACATGAGGGTGAGTAAATGATGGAAGTTTTTGGGTGCTATCCCTTAAAGCTTCCATCGCCATTACTCCACCATAAGCTGATTTTATTTACATTTTATTCTGACTGATGGGCAATTATTATTGTGTACGAGAATTCACTGATCGAATGACAAATGCCTATTGTTCTTCCACAGATGCAGTGACCGTCTGGTCGGTAAATGCCTGCAGGCTGTCAATGCGCGGTGTTCCTAGAGACAGTCTTTTAAGGAGAGGTGTTTTATTGTGAGCTGCTGACCACCCTGCGAGCCGGACCCGGCGTCCTATCTCTGATCTCCTGCCTGGGAGACAGCAATTGCTGCACGCTCTTCACCTGACCCCTCGCCCCGTCCCTACCGCCACCATGGTGCTGTCACAGAGGCAACGTGACGAGCTGTAAGTTCACACACCTTCTGTCCTCTTCTCAAAGATTGAACTGTGATAGCAGTCCATTGATTAAACGCTGAATGTGAATTTTACGACTGAATGTGAAGCGACTTCGCTTGTCTGACCTAGCTGATTGTGTGGACAGACGAACAGAAGCGAAAGAACGGATGGGGGAAAAAGTGCTGTTAAATGAGTTTGTGAATGTGCGGTCGATATCGTCATAATCACAAGCCTCCCACAAGAGCTAATGCCCCATAAACCATTTGACTTCAGTGAAGGAAGATATAGATTTGTCAGGGAGTTTGACAGTTGAAAAGATCACTGGTTCACGGCAGGAGGAATCGATGAGCAGGGGACTACAGGAGGTCTGGACAAAGCCTGGGCATAATCATTCCCTTTGTGTCCCATCAGCAGCCCCACACATGTTTTGTGAGCTCAGAACTTTACAAAAAACTCTCCTCATTTCCACAGAGTTCTACACGTCCCCTGCGCGTTGAATGTTTGTTCTTTGGGTTTCAGCTACCAATAAGAGCGTCATACTCTGTTTTTACTCTATATAAATCCATTCCATTTTCCAGATGTTTTAATCTAGTCACCCAAAAGGGCCTGTGGTTTGGGCTGGTTATTGGTTTTTGGCTAAAGATAGAGTCTGTGGTTTATATGTATATGAGGATAGATTCAGCCTGAGGTCCTGCACACAGTATAATTAACCTTCGAACGTGGATCGAGTCGCATAGATAAGAGCTTTTAATCAGAGGAATGAGGTAATGGTGGGAGAGATTAAAATGGGCAGAGGCTATAGCCTGCTTTTCTGTGAACAAGCTAATGTTTGGTAAGCTTAAAAAATGGATCTTACAATGGGAACCGTTCATTTTGAGAGTTGTTTTTCCAAGTCACATTTTAAACAAAGTACTCTGCTTGGTTGTCAGATCAGTAATGTAGCTTTTGGGGAAAGTCGGCGTCCCATCCAGCAGAGATTCACAAGCATAAATGGTTTTTTTTGACTGTCAAGCAACGGCAGACAGTTTGTGAATGCCGGCGGAATACCAGGGGTGCATCTCTGGATGCATTTCTGCTGGATTCATTAGGACAATAGTGAAGGGGAAATTGGAGACAGTGACAAGCTGACTGCCTCTCTCAATGGTTTTTTTTCTTCCATTGGCTGGTTTCTTTCAGAAAGAATACATGAATAGAATCCATGTTATTCAGGCCATTCTCAATACATCGAGCTCAGCTGATGGCCATATAGAAATGATACTCGAACCCCTTCGAAGCGGTTTCTAGGTCACGCATAGACAAGTTTGTGCATTGTGGGCTTTGGCCCACTTTTTACATCCGGTTTATTTTTGCTGTTTTGTCTAGCTGTTCTAGGCAGTTTAAATGATTGTAATTAGATTTGCTCATTCGAATGTTAGGCAGCGTGTAACTGTCTTCGCACGTTGAAGTATAAAAACAGCAACTGTTTCATTTATTACGAAAACTGTGTCAGCGTTCCAGGTGATGTCGAACTTGGTCATATGGTTGCAGCTTGAAAAGTCTATGTTTAGTTTGAAATAATTAAAGATGGATAACTAATGAAGTCACTCATTCAAGAGCACATTATGCACTGAAAGCTTGGCAGATTGAAGGCAGTGGGGATCGTTTTATAAATAAACACAGCGCACAGTATGGTAAGAAGTGTTGAGATGTGGGTATTTATGATGGGGGCTCGTTTTTCTCATGTTAACAGTTCTCTTTAGTACCTCAAGGGCCTGTGTTGAGTTTAACTCTCTCAGTTCGTAGGTCAGATGATGTTCCTACAAGAGCTAAATATGGCTATCAACAGAATCTGTCTGGCTTCTGGCTGCGTTTGATAGCTGTG
>JAZGTI010015714.1:0-13222 GCA_036877585.1 Botia kubotai
AAACAAATAAATCATACAGTAAGAGTACAGAGTAACTGTAACATGTCATACAGTAAGAGAGTAACTGTAACATGTCATACAGTAAGAGAGTAACTGTAAAATATCAGACAGTGGGAGAGTAACTGTAACATGTCATACAGTAAGAGAGTAACTGTAAAATATCAGACAGTGAGACAGTAACTGTAAAATATCATACAGTGAGAGAGTAACTGTAAAATATCAGACAGTGAGACAGTAACTGTAAAATGTCATACAGTAAGAGAGTAACTGTAAAATATCAGACAGCGAGAGAGTAACTGTAAAATATCAGACAGTAACTGTAAAATATCAGACAGTGAGACAGTAACTGTAAAATATCATACAGTAAGAGAGAAACTGTAAAATATCAGACAGTGAGAGAGTAACTGTAAAATTTCAGACAGTACAATTTCTCATTTTTATGAGAAATGTTTAAATTTTACACTGAAACCTCTGATTTATACTGATCTGTTTTTAAACTTTATTAGAGACATTATTGCAGAGAGATTATTGCGTGGTATTTTTTCTCAGGAGAGGAAAAGCCCCAGTAAAAACAAGAAACAACTAACTCTTTAGATTAAAGCTCAAATGTGTAATTTCTGGGCCACCAAACAGAAACACAAAACTAACAGCCCCGCCCACAACATTGGTGGTTTACAGCTAATGTTGCTATGCTGGGCAAAACATTAATAAATAGCACTGCGGTATTTATACTTTTCTGGAAAAAACATCTTTAAATAGCTTTTTAGGCGCCTCTGCATGAGAAGGAAGTTTGGTAACATTAAAAATAATTGCACAGGTTCCCTTTCTTGTCAAGACTCTTCATCTCTGGCTCTCTGAAAAAGACATTCAGATATTGACTGCCAGAAAACAGACCAAGATTTGCAGTTTAAAGAGTTATTGCAGCGATTAAGGCTGATTTGAGTGAGTTCACAATATTTAATGGCTTGTGATAATAAACCTCACTTGATTATTTCTACAAGAGACAGAAAATGCAGGAGGAGTCCGCAGGGAAAGCTAATGTCATTGGCTTCGGGAGGGTAAACACAGCATGCCTTTGCCTTTGGAATGAGTCTCTGTTTACACACAGAAAAAGCAAAACTCAAATCAAACATACCAGGATTAATTAGAGTTAAACAGATCCAGCCGCGCACGTACAAACTAGCAGGCGTTTGTATCTGTGTACTCTGTTCTCATCATTTGTTTTATCTTACGGCTTACAGAAAACAAGACTGAGATTTTTTTAGACATCCGAGATTCTGCCTGAAGGACCCTTTTGCTTTTTCTATCCAATTTTACAATGAGGCTGTAAAATTACACCTGAGAATAGAACAACATACATTCTGCCACAAATCAGCTCTTACAACATGTTTTGTAATTTGTACTTTTAACCTACAATAAAGATTTACTTTATCTACAATAAAGATTAACATTTGTCATGCTTTTGCAAATGCACCAGAGACCATGAAGAATAAAAGTGTGACTGGATCTAAAGTGTTATTTGTTTTAGTTTGGATTGTTTTCTATTCCAGAGCTGAGTGTCACTACCTAATGAATACTGTGTAGTGTATGTTTGGCAGTATGTATTTAAAAAAAATAGCATGTGAAATGCAGTATGCAACAAGAGACCTCAGCAGTGTGCTTTAAAATGGTCACATGACCTGCATGTGTAGTAGTCCAATCCAGGGCTGTAATCGTCGTAGAGATTGGGGGGGGGGGCATAAACACCCCCTCATCCCCACTGTTGTCCCAATCAAATAATGAGTCAAGAGAAAGATACGTTTTCATCTCCTTGCAGAATCTGCAATATGTTTACAATTGTGAAAACAAGAGGGATCAAAAAAATGCATGTTGTTTTTTTATAAAGTGCTTCCTGCTCAAGCTGTTTCGTGTATGTAAAAATTTTCCACAAATAATATCTGAATTTAAACATATACAAGTTCATATACAAGCTTTATATAAACAACAGAGAATGACAGTGTTATGGGTAACAACACACAAAGTTGTAAACTCTTTCTCTCTCTCTCTCTCTCTGGGGCAAGTCATTGATTATTACAGGTATACAGTATATCACCTAACAACCCCTGAGCTCATGGACGGTCTGCCTAAAAATGTTATTTATTGTAACATTATTGCTAAAAATCAATTTCTCTATCAAGAAAACAAATGGGTTTATTCTTTCAAAAAACTAACCTGATTCAATCTATTCATTTTGAGTGATTTCCCCTTCCAATCTCTCTCTCCCGCTCTCTCTCTCCACCCACTCATTAGCATATGGCCGTCATGGTTCTGTGAGACGGGTCTTCTCTATTGTGGTACAGCTGGGTGATTTTGAAAAGCTCCTGACACTTTCTGTCTGTTGTATTGCATCTCTCTCTCTCTCTCTCTCCCTCTTTCTCTCTCTCTCTCTCTCTCTCTCCCGTCGACACCCAGGCAGGACTTGGGATTCAAATAGGAAAATTTTCCTCCCACTTCCCCAGATCCGGTCACTACACTGAGTCTATCTCATTACAGCCAAAGCTGGGCGTGAGACTGGGCTGTCAGAAAGATATCAAAGCTCTCGTGTAAAAACCTCTCAGCTCACGGCGAGCTAAACAATCACGTTTAATTGGATTTTTCACCCGGCCCATTAAATCATAGACAAGGTTAGTGAGGCAACAATCGTTAAAACAAACCCTGTTTTTTTTCTCGTATCACAAACAAACTGGAAAATCCTCCTGGACGGCGACATCGTACAAATAACAAACGTCTGTACGGCGCGTAGACCAAAGGTTTTATAGGATAAATGCCATATTTAATTTACACAGATTAAAAGGAGGGTGTGAGTGACAATGAGCAACAAGATGAGTGGCAAGATGTCTTTACAAAGCCGTTCGTTAGTGGAGAGAAACTTCTGAAAAATGAGTTTTGAAAATTCGATGACACGGTATATTAATAGATCAGAAGCTCTTGAACAGACTGCATGTGTTTCCCCTCACAGAATTAATTTTATTTGAATCAAATGTCATATGGTGCCGACCAACAGTTCATGTCTATGGATCAGTTCAAACTATTTTAAGCCATTCTAAGTCACTTTTTAAGCCATCTCAGAACAAATACCCAAATACAGATACACTGACTATCATCACAAGACTGAAAAATATCAAGATATAATTATTTCAGCTCAATTGCTCGGCCCTAATGGCTCATAACAGGTGGGAGTGTCTCTCCAGGGGCTCCACCCACCTGACCGTGTGCTGTCTTCCAGTGTCTGCTTTTCTCACTTCCTGTGTCTCTCTGCATCTCTGTCCTCCGGCAGATGGAAGGTCCATGCTGTGTTTGTCTTCAGTGAGAGAGCTGCCATCTCAGCTGCAGGATCTCTACCAGCAGGGCTTTATTCTGGCAGCTGTGCATCCCTTCGTCCACTCGTGCGGTCCGGAGCCCGGCAGCATCCAGCGCCAGCTCTACCGGGCTGTGCTCATCAAAGTCTCTGACAGGTGGGGTCGCAACACCTGCACAGAAAACATGACAACTGCATTGAACTCCACAGGTGGTGTTGACATATATTAGAGGGGTCACAGTTTACACTTTGTTTTCTATCATGTTGTTTTTCCCTCTAAAGACGTCTTATAAATCAGTGCACAAGTGTGCTCTGCATTACAGTGATTTAAACATGGACAAGAGTGATCTTACGCACTGTAACATTACTGTAACACATGGCAATGAGGAGCTTATTTTATTAAACAGCGACGACTGCAATATGTTAGAAATGAATAACAATATTAATCAGAACAAACAATTCTTCTGCTTAACAATATAGTTCATTAGCACACTGGTTCTTAACGTTAAAACAATGTTTAAAAACTGGATTTGTGGAACATTCCTAAAACTTTCAGATGTTTCCTAACTTGATGGAAACATTAGGGAAACATTGTTACAACCTATAATTGTTAGCTGGGATTAATATTACACAACCCCCTCTTAAACAGTACACACACAATGAAATAACCTGATTTGTGGTATTCGTGAGGGTCAGATCTCGTCTCTTTTAACGGCCGGCTCTTGACCAGAATAAGTTGTAAAGTGGACCAGTCAACAGTCTGGCTGTGCGAGACAAACGCTTTTCATGCTCTCACACAAAGAGTGAGTGAAGGCTGAAGAGCAGCTCGATAATCCTTTAGCAAAACAGTGGAAGCGACTCAAAGTCACTTCCATTTCCCTCCCGGAGCTCTGCTGGATCGCGGTCACAGAGCGGCCAGACCAGCCTGGCTGCTGGGCAGCGTAAAGGGCACAGAGCAGACACCGAGCTATCATCCGCCCACACACACACACACCACGGGCAGCTGCCACTCACCAAATCTGCCTGTATCTGTGTGTGAAGTGTCACGCTGCGGGCATGTGTCTGGCCCTGTTGACCTCTTAGATGAGATCGGAGAGTTGTGGAGAAACTCGGCCATGTTAATTCCCTCAAACACCCTTCTGTAATGTACCTGTGTTACTGCATAATCTGTTCACAAAGAAATGTGCTGCATCACGGCTTTTGTTTAGTACGATGAGTTTGGAGAATGTTGGTGAGGTGTGAAATGTCTTCGCTGCTGGCGTTAACGAAAAGAATTTCAAATATGTCTTCAAACATATTCTGCTCCTTCTGTCTGTCCAATGGTGCCACGTTAGTTGTTACGCTTAGATCAACAGAACAATGTTTTCATAGATCAACAACGATACAGTACATCATTATTGTTATGGAAAACAGGGTTGCAAAATTCTGGGAATTCTGGAAACTTAACGGGAATACGCAGGAAATATGGCACACAGCTGAAGATGTGTCACATGACGAGGAAACTAATATGTTTACATTTGTGTTTGTATATGATACAGTTTAAGAACTACACAAAATTTCCAATTAATTTCCATAAATTCCCATATAACTTGGAACACCTCCAGGATTCCCCAGCTTTGCAAATCTAAGGGTAATCAGTTACTTACAGTATAGTTGTTTCTACACCATTTAGAAAATTACCGTTTAGAAATAACAAATCTAAATCATGTAAATATAGAATTCTCAATTCATAGTTAATTCACAACATGATTTATGTATAAAATTGAATATATGTCTTTAGAAAAGCACAAAGTCACATAAACTGTATTATGGTGTTTCGTTGACCTTTTGGGGCTTGCCACAGATAGTGGGGAGTCCTACATTTCCCAATTTTGTTGTTTTGTTGCATTTCACAGGCAAAATAAGGGCAAACAACTTTAAAGGATGCTGAGTAAATATTTAAAGAATTAAAATTTTGTGATGCACTTATCCTTTAATAAGTCATGCAGGGAACAGGCATGATTTAAGAATAAAGGTGTTGTTCGTCGTCTTAACATGAAGGAAGATCAGAGCAGGATCCTGTCACATGTATGTGTTGGGAGGATCACAGCATCGAAGCTGCTGGCAACCTTTCATGGCTTCGGCAAAGCTGCCGTGCTTTATCTCTGGCGTCTGTCACCGTGGAGACAGTTGCTCGCATCAGCACCAGCCCTGAGGGATAAACCTGCAAAAAAAGAAAGAGGGGGAGCGATATCAAACAGGGCACAGCTCTACCGCTCCCCTGCCAATCCCACGAATCAGAGAGGAGAGAGGAAAAGTGGAGATGAAAGAGTCCTTCATGTAGCCATTCTTCCCAGTTTGAAAACAAACAGACCCCAAAACATCCAGGTGAGAAGACCAGAGAATCAGAAGACAGGAAGAGAAACAGAGAGAGGAGAAAGGGAACACAAGCTGAGATAAAGAGCCGGCTGGGAAATCTTCAACTTTTGATGCTGAAGCTGGACCTCCTCTAGATGAGGATGACCTGATTTTTGGTGGATGGACCATCTAGGTCAGGCTCATTAGAGATGGAGAAGGATCTCCCCAGTCTAGTCTATTGCTCAGAGTTTGATCTTGAGACTTCTCAGGAGAGTCACATTTCATTGAAGTTCCTAAAGGCATGATGGAACATTCTTTATGCCTATTAAAAGTCTCTTCACAACCATAAAATGTTTGTCCAATAACTGCGTTGAGTTGGAGTGCAATGATAGTATGTCCTACTTGCCTGTCAAACTATCTATTTGTATACCCCCGTGCACCCCACTGGCGCACACAATCTTCCGGTACCAACGTGTTCAAGCCTTTTGGAGGAGGCGTGGCTTTGGAGAACACTCTGAAAAGAGGGTGGGATCTAAAGCTTTCAAAGCTAGCCTCTCCAAAATTGTCTACCGTGCCTTTAAGAAATTCTTTAGCATAAACAAAAATAGCACCACAGCTTTTTTTGTTCCTGCTGATATTTAAGCTATCTGACCCACAGAACATTAGCTGTAGTAATTATAACAATTTGTAATATTTTGACAATGAGGGAAATGAATGTAATTAGAAATTTTTTCAAACACGTCTATATCTTCTGCCTCAAACTTATAAAAAGAAGCAGTCACAGAACCATTACACAATCAAAATTATTAACCAGAAGTAAGTCTCATTATGAATCTTATGTACATTTCTTAGGATTCATATCCAATATGTGACTCTTGTTCTTACGTGCTATCAAAACATTGTTTATGTAAACATTCTTGCAACATCAGCTCAACCAATGGTGCGAGGTTTTGCGCAGGACAATCCGTTTGTCTGACCAATGGCAGGTGAGGGGACTTTCAGAAACTTATCATTTTTGCAATTTCATTTGGTAATGCTATTGGCTCACACTTATAACTGAGCAATCACGCAGACCTATTGCTGGTAAGGTGGTGTTTTTGTCAAGCTGGGGAGATGAAGAGGAGAACTCAAAAACCATTGGTGGCCGAGGACGGAGCAGCATTTAAAATTCATGTGGAGTCACTGGGTTGAGTTCCAGCAACTCAGGATTAGCCTTTGTGTAAAGCCACTGCGTGTGGGGCATCGCTGGAGCACAGAAATGACTATTGCTGCCGTCCCCACCTTCCAAAACCAACAATTCTGTATTCTGTAACGTTTTTACGTTCCGCTAACTATTTAGAAATAACGTTTTTGCCATATACGATGTATGACGATACCGTTACTGCAAGGAACGTTTTTGATAACTCTGAGACAACTTAGAGAACGTTCCCCGTCAGCTAGGAACCCACCCTAGCTATGCAGCAACATGCTAACACAGGGACCCTTCCTGACCTCTGGTCCGTGCGGATGTAAACAGCACAACTGTGACTGAGTTCCTCACCCGTACGGATTAGCACCGGCAGGCAACGCTAGTTCTAAAGCGATTTGCCGGGAATTACTCGTAGCCTAGCAGCGAGTGTGTGAAGCTCACAAAATAGCTGACTCCGTTTATAATTCCAAATGTCAACTGTCAAACCCCCATGTTCAATTTTAGTTACAGTTCCACTTCGGCGACGGGGGTGGCTGATTTATGCATCATTTTTGGTAATTGCAAAGCACCTTGCAGGGGTACCGGTACAGACCAAAAGCCATTAGGACCGACATGCTTCAATAACATTATTCATGGTTCGGTAAATAAGCTGACATCAAGAGAGATGTGATACATTATTAATTCAGTGATTAAAGATAGGGATACACAAGGTTTGATGGATCCAAACGAAGGTTGTTGTCATGGCAATGCCACCTCAGATAGGGCATGCAGCCACACAGCTGGATATGACCTCTGGACCTGGAAATATTGTCTGTGATGCTAAGCTGACAGTATTAGTGATGTAAGCACACCTGAGAGGGCAAAAGACAAAATAACTGTATCTAAGAAACATCTCTGAGCTCAGAGAATCTGAAGTCAAACTAGATCTGCCTTCTTTTTAAACTCACAATGAAAACATACTATTCTTATTTTTTCAAATATTTATTAGTGTTTATTATGAATGATTTATCAGCGTGTGTCATTTTTTTTATTAAATGCACATGCCCTCGTAATCTTTAATCCAAAATGCATTTCCCCCTTGTGCAATGGCAGACCTTCTCTGATGATGTCAATCTGACCGTTTGGGCGGAGCCAGAGGCATTAACCACTCCCCTCCAACAATCTGTTACTGCAAGCTTTAAAACGCCTACTTTCTTAGCTTCAATCAATTCCAAGTAAAAAAACAAGCCATGCCCTCCCATTTCTCCGTTTTAATCTGAACACGTGTTGGAACCGGTTCCCTCAGAAGTTTTAGAATTGATTTTAGAATTAAGCAAAAGAATCATATGGAATTATGACCATATGGAATCATTACATTCCATACGATTCCCATCCCAACTCTACATTTAATCTATACATTTAATGCACAGATCTCATTCATGATTTTCCAGATGACATCATACTAATTACAACCTATAACTAAGTTTAGAAAAGCACTTTCACACCAGCTTTGGTTGAAACCGAACTCTGGCATCACATGGATTTGAATCCACACCAAAAACTCTGGTGTACATGTCTCATGAGCAATTAATGAGCAGCCTCTGAGAAATATAGCTGCTTGATCCGCTAGCTAATGAGGCAAAACTGATATTAAACACAGATCAGGGGATATCAGACGATAGCTTTCATTTGTTGCATGCATATGCTGCTCATCAGATTTGTTTATCTTCATCTTAAACCCAGAACACAGAACACAATCATGTCGCATGAACGCTGTGAGGAAAATGCGCTTGAGCAGCAGATGGCTGTGTGTTGGCGGGATGTGTGAAATCGCATGTGTGTGTGTGTGTGTGTGTGTGTGACAGAGGTGAGTCAGAGCTCTGCTGCACACTGACTGTGGCTGGATCAAGCATTGGGTTGGTGGGTTTAATCTCTGTCCTAAATGTGACACAAACACACACACACTTGTTTTTATGCCTTATGGGGACTTTCCATAGACATAATGACTTTTATTCTGTACAAACTGTATATTCTATTTCCTCACCCTACCCCAAAACCCAACCCTCACAGAAACCTTTCTGCTTTTTTACATTTAAAAAAAAAGCATCATTTAGTATGTTTCATAATCAGACCACTGGCTTATCAACACAATGTAGGTGTGTATGACTTTTACCATCCTCGTGGGGACATGCGGTCCCCACAGCGGTAGAAACACAAGCACACACACACACACACACACACACACACAGGGATAAGCTGGAGGGAAAGCACAGACCACCTCACAGGGCTGCTTGTGGGTTTCCTCTGCAGATTTTGAGTGCTGATTATTCATGCTTATGAAACTGATAGTTCCATCTGTGAATTCTGATTGGATGAGCCACGCTCATCCACACATTCCATACTGTTACACCATCAAGTCGCTACTTTGCTTAATAACTGCAAAAATACTTATAAATGGTTATGGTTATGAATTATATTTCTTGACAAAAGCATCGTTTATTCTGATTATTATTCATAAAAAATTGACATATATTTTATGACATATAGGTTACGACAAACCATTTTTCATATGTGTGTGCAAGAACATGACGTATAAACATCTGATTTTACATTTTAACTATTTACACAAAAGATCCGCTTTATGGTTTGCCAGTCCTATTCATTTAAAACTGAAGCGTGTCATTTCTGTGCCACCAGCGTCATGAAATGAAACTGCTAAAACAATGCGCTTTTCTTTGACACTTCCTCTGTCTGCCATTGGTGGATATATTTGATTAACAGATAGTTCTGTCCCCGAGCCAATGCCGTCGTCAGGGCGGCCAGGATGCTCAAATGAAGACAGCAACGGCGCACTTATCTTAGCATTGCCTCTGCATGTCTGAGCAGCCGCTGACATACGCAAGAGCCGTCGGCTCGCGGGGACCCTGGATCGAGTCTGGGTCACATCCCAGTCCTGTTGCCATCCTGTTAAGCCCCACTTTTCCTGCCTCTACAGTCCCAAAAGAAAGACTAAAAAATACTACTTTTCCCCTGGTAAAAAAAAGATGCATTTCCTCCAAATATTAAGCCGAAACTGAAGAAAGAATAACGTATTAAACCTTTAACAATGCCCAAGGAAAACCACATGAAGTAGCACAAATATTGAAGCTGCTCACTTATTGACTGTGTTTTATTAATGTTCATTTCTAGTCACCAGTGAGGCAAAATGTTTCCATTAATAAGTTTCATGAACAGATGTTTTCTGTCTAACGCTTTTTCCTTTACATATAGTCAGGTTGCTAAAATGAACTCGTCGGTGTTTACTGGTGATGTATTGCTGCTCCGCACCTGTTTAGGAGTCAGATGAGCTACATTAAAACATCTTCTGTTGTCTTTTCAGCTGGGAGACGAATCCAGCAGATTTTGAGCCGTATCATCTGAAACTGGAGGAGTGCACGTCTGCCGAGCAGATTCCCACCGCGGAACACATCCAGGGATACGTGAAGAAAGTAAGCATCATCCATCCAGCTTCTGTCCGGCAGCAGAAAGACAGAACAGCTAACCATTTTAGGTTGTAAGAACGTTTCCCTAATGTTTGCATTAAGTAACTGAAACGTTACAAATGATAGGATGTTCTAGAAACATTTAAAATGTCCATTTGTTTAGATTTTATATTAACATTATTGCGTGGTTATAAGAACGTTATTCTAACATTGTTTAATTCTGTAGTTCTAGATTTGTTTATAAAACATTCCGTTAACAATGTTCCGCTGACAACTTAAAAACAAAATTTTGTATACGATTTATTAAAATATTAAAAAACAAAAAAAACCCTATTAACGTTACTACAAGAACTTATTTGATAACTTTAAGAGAACTTTTAGAGAACGTTCTGAGACTGTTCCCTGTTAGCTGGGTTAAACATGAATATCAACATCTTTTGGTTGTACAAGCAACCGTTACCTTTGCGTAAATTTACCATGGTAACCATTATTGCCGTTTACGGTAAGAAGTTGTAAAACAGAGGTATATTCCCATTTTATATCTCCTTCTTCATACATGGATCACAAACCTGCCAAGGTTCGTCTCCTGTACCCATCCTGGCGTGATTAATCGCAATGAGCCGTCGCGACTACGATCCCCCCTCCACAAACGCATATCAAACTGGGAAATTATTCAGTGCCCTCTCACCGACGGAGGAAGCCTGCAAGAAAAATGGCTTCTTATCTATGCAATTTCATTTGCATCATCATTGTTGCAAATATAATGACAGCACTCCCGGAGTCCACGTTCAATATGCATTAAACAATGTGTCGGGAAAGGACGAGCCTGTTCGCGGTTTAATTTTAGAGGAAATAACCTGCGCGCCTCTCGGAAACTGATTCCCGTCGCGTAGGCGAAGACCGCCGATGGAGACAGAGGTAGCAGGCCTGAGGCCGGCCTTTATTAAAGCCACATAATGGAAAACAGCATCATTAGCATTCCGTGACAGTTAACGATTCAATTCGGTTTGATGAGAATTCAAATATCGGCTTCCAAACGCGAACTGACAATAAAGTGCTCGATGCTCGACTGATCTGGGAGGCGCAGGCCGGTCAATGGTGGCCCTCTGCCATTGTAATCAGCGCTTGCTAATTTCAAATAGCTGACGGTGTGGAGGAAAGAGTTGGTTTTTTAATATATTGTTCGGGGTGTGTTTTATTGTTAGGCTAATGTGGCATATTAGTCCGTTTTAATGTTTCTACATGGAGAAAACTTGAAGCGAACGAAACAGCGTTATCTCGTCCAAATGCAAAACCCCCTTGGTAGGGTGTTGAGCTTATCTAGGCATCCGTGTTGACAGTTCTGCTGAACGCAGAACAATAAAAAAATGTTGTCGGTCGACCCTGGTGAGCAGATCTGCCTAGCCATTCCCAATTGGGCACGCTGGTGTACTGTAGTATACACCAGGTTTCTTAAAGGCAGGATAGATGATTTTTTCCAGAAACGGTTCTGTTATTCTGCTTGAAAGTCTCTTCACATCCTGATAGCAATCACCAAGTGGTCTAAATATATTTGCAGGACTATAAAATGTTCGTCCAATCATTACATTTGGTCCAAATCTGATAATAGGTTGTCCAACGTGCCTGTCAAGCTATGAATGCGTTTTTGTGTTGGAGGAGGCGTGGCTTTGAGAGCACTCCATAAGGAGGGCGAGATCTTATGCTTTCCATGCTAGGTTGCTATTGCCTACCTTTCACTAGCTCAAAAGGAACATTTAGTCTTTGTTTACTCACCCTCATATTACTCCAAAGTTTATGCTATCAGTTTTGCTGTGGATACAAAAGAGAATTTTTGAGAGCTTATATATTTAAATATTTGGCAGATGCTTTTATCCAAAGATGACTTACAGCGCATTCAAGCTATACATTTTAAAAGTATGTGTGTTCCCCGGGAATCAAACCCATGACCTTTGCACTGCTAACGCTCTACCAATCAAACTACAGGAACGCCACATCATCATATCATTATTTTCTATAAAATGACCATTCATATTGACCGCGTGCATACTGTGTATGTGTCTCTCCTCAGCAGATCCAGGATGCTGCAGATCAGGGCATCATGTTTGTAGGCTTCATCCAGGAGCCAGCTGGCGTACGCCCACATGTGCTACGGCACGGAGAACCAGAGGAACCCTCTCTCTCCCTGCACTCCAGCCCCAGCTCGCTGCATGGCTCTGGGCTAACACCCAGCCCCAGTCTTCTGGAGGAGCAGGAGCAGGAGCTGGGAGACGAGCCCGGAGCGAAGAACAGGGGAGGTGAGGCTCAGACAAAGGATGTAAAAACTTCAGCAGGTGAAGATGGAGATGATCTCTCCAGTGAGACATCCACCGTGGTGAAATCTGCATCTGGTGAAACACAGCCAGAGGAAACACTCACACAAAACAACAATGACATGGCCAAAATCACAGACACCATGGAGAAACCCAGCAATCTGCCTCTGGCTAAGAGTGGTGGGTTGATCATCTTTATCCTTTGATGAGACTAAACCTCACTAAGCTGTTCTGAAAATAATGCCTTTCAATATCCTTTTTATCTCAATACATACATTCGCTCTGAAATGGCTTTCGTTGTCTAGCAGATTTAGGATGTTTAATATAAAAACTCAAATTGAGGAACGAATGCTGTAATATTCATATATATACACGGCAATATATCCGTACATTTATATTAAAAGCAATATTTGCCGTTTGTGAAAAATGCCACATAGAGACTTCTGTGAATGCAAACAAATCATTGACAGAGTTTACAGTGGAAATATTAAAACACACCGTTTAACGGTAGCTCATTCTTTCCAGAAACATTTTTTGTCATGCTGGTTGAAAGTCTCTTCTCATCCTGATAGCAATCACGCAATAAAGT
>JAZGTI010015715.1:0-13222 GCA_036877585.1 Botia kubotai
CTGAAGGGTTTGGCGATTCAGTCCATCACTGTGAACAGTGTTGGCATGTAGCTGGCACAATAAATGCTCAAACTGTCTTTTCAACGGCTGCACACGGTTTATTATCAACACCTGATGACAGACTAAAACTGCAGAAGGTTTTATGCTGAATGTATGGAATGCACTGGGCTGTTCATTGTTGCTACACACTTCTAGACGAGACTGTAATTTAGTGTGTCTCAGACTTTGATATAAAATGTCTGTGTTTATTTGCTACAAATTAAATTATCTGCTACGTTTGGAAATCTGCTACTTATCCCTCAACAGTGTAAACAATGTGAGGTAAACAGAGAACTGCTCACATCACTGCTGAGGGGTATCAAACTGACAGAACATGGAAGGTGAATTTACTGCGGTAATCACATTCACATCACTGGAGGGTGATGGGTATGTTAGATGTTAGAGTCTGTCTAAACATTGCTGAAAAAATAAAAGTCTGTGAACGGGTTTGTAAGAGTTTCCTGACATCTTTCATTGACTAATGATGTCAGAACAGCAGGTGTTTGCCCTGAAAACATGCACATGAGTGAAGCAATGACACTTGATAAACACCACAAGGAAAGATACTTACCTGACCTGCAGCAGAAGATCTGCAGAGAGGCAGTCATGCACTTCCACAGCTGGATTCAGAGCAAATATCTTATAAACCTGTAAACAAACATACACAGATAACATCATTGTTTTTGCTCTGAGCTGTTATATAATCTACATGATGACATGTAATAAAATGTACAAAACAACAATAAGTTTCATCACTGCAGCTCTGTGTAGGTGACGTCCACTTTTAGATCATGATGTTGGAACCTCAGTTAGTTTTCTGCAGCAAAAAAAACTTTATTTTAGGGTTGAGATTTAAATCGAATGTTTTACAATCTTTGATTTAACATCAACATCATAAATGTTAATATGAGTCCGGTCACAGTGTGTGCTTTGATGTTTCTGTGTTGTGTAAGTTGTGAAAATTGTGCTGGTGTGTGTTTGATTTCTCACACAGAGAGAATGTTTCCAGCATCAGACACAGTGATGAGAGATTTCTTCACTCCAGCTCTAAGCAGGATTACAGAAACAGCCTGAGAACACTTGCAGCGTGTCACACTGAGTTTCCTGTTTGATAAAGTGACGGAACGGAAGTTCTCATGCTGTTAGATCACATTCTAGATTCTTGCCAATTTAAAAAACGTTACTTTTACATGTAGAACGTTCCAGACAGCTCAACAGACATCAAGTTGACTTTAAAAAGGTCTTAACACACAGCTGTTTGTAATACTTGATTAGGATTGGTCAAATGTCTTCATATAATAGCAGCTAAACTGTAAAACGCACTGTTTGTACAGAGAATGTTCTACACAGCTGTGCGAGTTTGCTAAGCCTCTCATATCTCATATCTCAACTCTACAGACTCTTTCCTCTCTCATAATAAAAGAACATAATAAACATTCTATGAACGTTTGAAAACGTCCATTTTTAGATGTTGTATGAACTATTGCTTGGTTATGAGAACATTATCCAAACAACCTTTAAGCTATGTAACATTTTTGATATATATATGATATATAATGTATATTAGCGTTCTATTAACATGACTTTAAAATTGTTTTTGAAAACTTTCAGAGAACTTTAAGAAAATATTAGCCAATGTTTTGAGAACATTCCCTGTTATTGAGAATGTTCCCTGTTAGCTGGGTAACAGTACAGCTTGGTAACTGTGCTCTTACAGAAACAAATTCCCCAGGCTGCTATTTTATTATGACTGACAGGTGATTTTTGACTCGCAGGTTCTAGGCCTCTGCCGCCACGAAACGTGAAGCTGACATCATTCAATAAGGGGTTAAAGGTCACATGGGATCCACCCAGTGATGTGGACGGCCGGCCGGTAGACAGCTACAGCATCGGCTATGGGAAATCCATGAAGTCACTCCGCTTCATCACTGTAGACAAGAACAGACGGTCAGAGATCCTAGAGGATGTAGGTAAGAATGTTTATCAATGATTATTGATGTTTATTGAAAAGTCACATCAAGTGCTTCATTACTGCATCAGGTGTGTCAGTCATGTGCATGTTGTGTTGTTGCAGAGCCTGGAGTTCTGCATTTTCTCAAGATGAGTACTGAGAACAAGGACGGGATGAGTAAGCCTGTCTACAGGGCAGAGACTCCAGGAGGTGTGTAGACAGAACTGCACGTCTCTCTCTCTCTGACACTGTTCCCTGTTTGGCGCTGTTAATTTGTGAATGTGCATCATGTTCCAATTCCTCCAAAAACAGAAACCCTCACACGCCATATCAATAGTCCAAACCAATCACACCTTATGTAGTCTAACTTTATCTACATCTACAGTACATGTCATTAAATGTCTGAATGTAGACTTCTATCTGCCTTATTCAGTTTGAGTTATACAGATCCTAATGGAACTGACATGAACAATCTCAGGCCTTTTACAAGGAAAGTATTTATAACTTTAAGAGTCTCTCTCTCTCTGCTTATTGCTATTTTTACAATATTACACCAGACTGAATGGCTAACACATACTCATGCACAGACTGAGATTTATAGAGTTGTTTCTGTTTTGTAAATTACTCCTCCACTGCTGGCGATCAAACGCTCTAAAGATGGAGATTCATGAGGCCAGAACTCGTGTGTATTCAGCACAGAACTCAAGACAAGAGGCTGAAGCTTTGTGCTGCAGCCAGTCACTCATCCAACACACAACACATACATTTTGTGACTACGTCCATGTTTGTCTCCAACAAACAGGATCTGGGCACATGGCTGCATGTCCCAAAACATCTGTCGTAATTGTACATCAGTAATCCTGCGAACAGATTGTGACTGTGCTTGGCTGAGGATGATGTTAGCAGAAGGAAACGTATCCACTGTTTTCAGTCTGTTAGAGAGATAACCTGCTGTTTGATTAATGTGTTATTCAAACTGCTTTGACACAGTTTAAATACGGAGGTAACACAGTCCAATAGATTTTAGTTTTGTGTACCCATGTTGTTTTCTCTGCAGGGGGAGAGCAGAAGGAACCAGATGGCTTTGCAGTCGAGCCTTTCAGCAGATCTTCTCCAGGTAAAGCTGCCCTCTGTGACTGACCAGCTACAATTTTAGTTAAAGTACCTAAAGCAGGTCAGAGATAAACTTTCTCTGTAAAGCTTCCAGGCTTTTCTGTACAATAATGACTTATGACAGATTTGGGATATGTATGCTTATGGAAAACATCTACATTTAAGTCCATGGAGAAGTTTTGGGTTTGAATGGCAGGAAAGACAATGGCAGTTTGACAGTTGTACATTTGTTAAATCAAAGCTTTTATTTCTCTTCTTTATGAGTTCACAGAGTCTGTCTGAAGCCAAATTTGTACATGTGATTTTAAATCACAGCTTTTCACAGTGGTCCCACACTTTTGGACCCCTCTTTACATTTGACAGCATATTAAAACATACCCAAAATGGGAATAGACACAGTTTAATAATGCACAGTGTGTGTGTAACTGGGTTGTTCTGAATAAAGGACAACTGGATCTGATTGTAGACACTTCCTGGCCTTTGATAAAGTTATTTCATTATTATTTTATTCTCTTGGTTTTGTCATAATGCCGTCCAGGCCCTGTTTGTCAGTTTCTAGCTGTTGTCATGACGTTACCATAGCACCTCTTGCATCGTCACAGGATTAACAAAAAACATCTGCATCATTTCATACTGTCATGTGATCATGATGTGGCAGAAAAGTGGCAGGAAGAGCTGAATTCTGTTTTACAGCCACCACTGTTGTATTATTGTCCCCAACGGGCCTGAACATCGAGTGTGAGACCACATGCAGCCCAGCTGAGTGTGCACACATTGTGACTCCACTCATCTGGTCTGCTGATCTAGAACCTGGATCTGGTTATCACATCTAAAACCTCCCAGAGATGGAGAATATTCATACGATTAGCAAAAGATCAGAAGGGAGGAGTGAAGAACCAAAACAAAACAGCATGCTGGACCCAAGATGTGACTATAGTGAGATGAAGTAAACACACAGGCTCAGCTGTGGTGGCTGGACTCTTTTAATGGAAGTGGGAAGAAGTGTCTGTTTTGTTTTAAGTAAATCGAGGGACGCCAGAGCAAAGTGAATACTTCGATATGCAAGATTTACACTTGGCTAAAACAAGCACAGAAAGGCTAAACTTGCAAAAAAAAAACGTTTTTATTGCTTCTATTTTCAGTTTCTCTCATTCAGTGAGTCACAGTGACAGATTTACACAATGTTTATTAAAAACATCTGTATGATCACTATTTCAACACACAATCTCACAAGATCAGACGTACCTTTTAACATGAATCTCTTTAAGCAACCGATGCGTGTTACAGAAAAATAAACGATCAATGCTTCACTAATTACATTGAATTTATGATTTTTACCATATTCACCATCTGTAAAATGACTCCAGATTTGCTTACATGAACAGTTAACTCAAAAACAGAATATCTGTCTTTACTTGTTCCAGCCCTGTATCTGAATGCCTCTCTCTCTTCTGCAAAAACACAAATACATTTCATTACATGTAGCAGATGTTTTAATCCACAGTGTATTCAAAGATACACAACGTTCTAATCAGTGATTGTGACCCTTTTCAGATAGAAGATCAATTTTTAATCAACTTTACAGTAAAATCATAATGCTGTTTATCAGTTCGCAACATGACCTTGTGAAGTTTTTCATAAACAGCAATGACAGATCAAATTTTACTGTAAAACTGTCTGTTCTATTAGAAAGATTTTTACTAGCACTCTTGTTAAAGTGTCACAATCATACTTTAAAACACACAGACTCTAATGAGAATGTTTAACTACAAGTGGACATCTGAGAATGATTAGAGCGAGAGAGAGAGAGAGAGAGAGAGAGAGAGAGAGAGAAAGGTTGAAGAAACAGGAAAACTGTCTGACTCTGTTGCCAGGTTCTGTCAGATGTGGATTACAGTAAAGAATGAGCATTACTGTAAACTCTGTGGCTCTGAATCTCTGAATTCACATTAGTCAGTCGGCACGCGCTCAGTAAATCCTACCACACTGCAAACACTTCTCTCTCTCTCTCTCTCTCTCTCTCTCTCTCTGTCTTTTATTAGGGAGAACGGTGTCTATAATATCATCACAGGTAAACCCACGGCCCCCAGCTCAGAGCTCAGCACAGAAGGCCCATCAGTCATCATCAGGACCGGACCCCCCTCACCAAAGAGGACACCTGCCTCTCCGGCCCCAAAACAAACACAAAGCAGACCTCGACCAGCTCCAAGCAGACCAGCGCAACGCTAACAAACCCAAACTAGGTGAGGACACAAATCACCTCCTCTAACTGATGTCAAGAGGTCACCTGTTGATTTGTAAGAGACTGTAAATCAGTGTGTCCCATAGCAGGTCATGTGTAATGAACCGTGGCTGTCTGCTATCCCTCCTCTGTTCATAGCCTCTGAGTCCATCTATGTGGTGTCACTGCAGGCATCCAGAGCGCAGGGGAGGAGTTTACCCATTAACACGGCTGTCACCAATAAAAAACCAGCCGCAGGTAAATGACTAACCTGCTGCTAACCAGCACTCTGTACTCAGTATTTTACCTTCCTGGAACAGTAGCTAATATGCTATGATAATATGATAATATGCCAACCTGTTTCCATGTCTGTCAGAACCAGAGGCTGTGGATGAAGTGGAGGATGTCACAGTTCGTGTTTTATCTCCTCAGTCTGTCCTGATCACATGGGTCGATCCACTTGTTGAGAAGCGGAAGGAAATACCTGGGGGAACCAGGTAACTGCAGTGCATCATGGGAGAAACAGAGAATGACCTGTAACCTGACCTGACCCCTAAATAATACTTTTGTTAGCTAATGTTGTCAGGTTAATTCTGTCATACGAAGTAATATTTCTAATCACTTAATTTAAATGCTATAGTTTAGGCTTCTTACGATACGCTACATTTTAGTGTATAGTTTTCTTATCATTTATGTACATTAAATGTGTGTTGAAATATGATGTTATCATTTCTCTTGTCTCACAGACTACAGAGTTTGTCTTGTGATGGATTTCTTCATTAATACACAACATTTATAATGTTTTTATGCAGACTCTACACGGTGAAGTACAGAGAGAAGGGAGAATCTGCTCGATGGGAATACAATGACACTCCACAGCGGCGTCTCATCATTGAAACGCTCTCCGCTGACAGCATGTACGAGTTCTCTGTTCGAATCTCACAAGGAAACCAGGAGGGCAAGTGGAGTGTGTCTGTGTTCCAGAGAACGCCTGAGTCAGGTCTGCTGATCCTGTCCGACTGTAATTATGAAAATCATAACTGTGTGTTGACTTTAATCCAGTGTTGCTTAGTTTGCCCTGCTGAGCAACTACATCCTGTTAGCATCTATGAAAGATCAAGTCAAATCTGCTCAGTTTATTGTCATTGTGTGGCTGTAGAAGAAACTATATACAGTGTCTTACGAGCCATTTAACATATAACCATTTTTTACAAGACTAACAATGAACAAATAGATACAAGCAATAAATACAGAACTTCAGTGAGAGCAATAAATACAGACAATTTACAAGGAGCTGTGTACAACTACTGAGCAAAAGATACTGTACATGTGTGAACTGCATGTGTGTCAGGTCAGTGCTCTGTTGCCTCTGTTTACTGCCTGTCTGGAATTCATTGAAGGATCAGAAGGAGCTCATTGCTCATTCTTCTGGAACAACACAAACCTTTTTTTCTGTCCATCTGTAAACCTCCAGGCTGAAGAAAAATGAAGTACATTTCAGGGCACCTGGTGCTCCATGCTGTTTGTGTCATCACAGTGTTCTGTCTTTATGCAGCTCCCTCTGGTCCTCCAGAGAACTTTGAGGTGAAACCACTTCGAGGAAAAGGTACAGCTGTCACTGCTTCCTGGGATCCACCAGAGCAAACGAATGGACGGATAAGAGGTAAGACTGTAACCTACATTCAAGGTACATATTCAAATGCATCAAACGTATGTATTTCATGGAAATCTAATCCATGATCCTGATTTTGGCTTGGCTTTCCTTTTTTAGGTTCGAACTACAGAAATGTTTTTTAGAACAACAAAATCTCATGCATAGGGAGTTTATCTTTACAGTGTTGGCATATATACATTTGTTTAAATGTGGGTATTCCAAATGTTTTCATTGGAAAATGTTCAGCTATGGTATCTGAATGAAACTGACCATACCGACTGATCTGACATCTGCTTTCAGAGTACATCCTGTCATATGCTCCTGCTATGAAACCGTTTGGCACGAAGTCAATCACATACCGTGGTACCACCACCTCTGCTACTATAGATGGACTCACGCCAGGCGACCGTTACATCTTCAAGATTCGTGGAGTAAACAGGAAGGGGCAAGGACCGCAAACTAAAGCTATTATCATAGCTATGCCTGGATGTAGGTATTTCCCAACACAAATGTTTCCCCTAATAAACTTTATTATGGTAGAAGCTCTGCAGAAACTTGAGTAAGACTTAGATCTTATTTTTGTCTTCAGCTAGCACTACTGGAACAAAAATCTCCACTCAGTCCAGGAGTATAGACAGCCACAAGACCGACCAAAGCACCTCGATGACTTCATCATACAATGAATCAGACAATCAGGAGTCAGAGGAGATGGAAGAGTCAGATGTTCAGACCACTCCAGCCACTCCAACTCAAGCTCCGACCACGAACAGGCGAAGACGTCCTCTTTCCCAAACAAGGTCCTATCACAGCATCTTCTCATCTGTCCGGGGTTCTGTCAGAAATGGAGGTACCAACTCAAGGTCAAGAGAAAGAAATACAGATGAGGAAGAGCGACCAACAGACAGTCCAACAGATGAGGAGAAAAGAGCAAATGAGGCTACTGAGGACACAACACCTGAGAGCGATAATAATGTTACACCTCAAACAGAAGAAGATTCAAAATACTCACCTGACGCTTCAGAATCAATTAAAAGATCCAACCAGTCACCAGAAACCCCAACAAAAACATCCCTGAATGAGTCTGTCCATAAAAAAACAGAGGACCAGCATTCTTCATGGACACCTCGCAAATCCTCAGTTGTAGACATCAATCGATTGAGAAGGCCTAATTCTCATGCCCATGGCTCTCGATCAAGGCAACGAAATGAAGATTCTTCAAGCTCACTGCCCAATCAAGAGTCGGCAGCTACAAGAAAGAACATAACCACTATATCCTACCCTGAGGGAGAAGACAACCAGATAAGCGTGGTTGACGAGAAGTCTTCAGTGACCTCATCTCAAGAAACCAGGCCCAAACCAATGAAAGAATCAGCATTATCATCTTCTAACTCTTCTTCCTCAACATCTTCATCCTCTTCTTCCACTTTGACCTCTTCAATATCCTTACCATCATCATCATCTTCTTCAGGTACAAGAAAGCTTCCCTTTGCATCAAGTCGATTCACAAATGCAGGATCTGGTTCTACGTACCCTAATAGTAGAAGAGTTGGAACTAGAGCTCAGAGAGTTCAGACAGGACAGCCCAAGCCTGACTCATCATCTACTTCTTCACAATCCACACTGCCAGCTGAAACTTCTGACAGTAGTGACAACCGCTTCTCAAACTCCTACGATACAACAGAAGAGCACAAAAGCTATCATACCCACCAAAAGAATACAGAGCTAGACAATGCAAAGGATGAACAACCAGCTGTCTCTGACCAAACCAAACACCCCCATTCTGATATAACTAAAAAGGACCAGCGGGAATCAAAGGAAAATTACGAAAACAGAGAAGAGAAACATGACAATTATGGATCTACTTCTCATTCTTCCTCAAGGACAAGCTCTTCTTCAATAGGACGAAGTTCAAATCGTAATTCTAGAATAGTTCTAGGCAGTCGTAGACAAGATGGCAGAATACCATGGAGTAGGATCGCCTCATCTGTAGGTGCAGGAAGACCAATTATTAGAGGAACACCTTCACATTCTGCTACTCAAGACACTAGTGATAAAACCAAAGTTTCCCCCACAACAGTCCCCTCAAAACAAGGGGTTGATCCTGTCTCAAATAAACCCAGTGTCCTCAACACAGAAACTGTTCCAACAAATACTGCAGAAAGTTCTAATAATGGACGCTCGAGAATTAGCAATGATCATGATGATGATTATCTGGATGAAGGGAGCAAAGAGACCCTTGAGAGGCAAAACAAAGATGCTGTCCTAACTGTAACACCTAAAACCACTACAACACCTGTGAGTGAAACTCACACACCTGTCCAGAACGTTGAGAATGACAGTGTGGATAGGCAACACAGTGCCACTAACACCGGTTTAAAGACACCACCCTTGGTTCCCCAAAGAGTCCCTGTTTTGGGTTCTAATGGAAGGGTTCGTTCACCTCTGCTAGCAAGTCGGCTAAAGGGGTCACGACTGACTAGTAGGTTGAACCCAGTGACACACAAAAGACTGAGCTTTGCTTCCACACCTAACATTACATCCTCGTCTTCTTCAGCATCTTCCTCTTCTCATAAAAGTCCATTAGAATCACCACTTACCTCAGACACGGGCAGTACTAGTCATGGTAGGTTAATTCCAGGTTCAGCTTCACGCTCTTCTTTCGGGCAGCTGTCTGCTGGTGAAAACTCATCATCAGTGGTGGGATCAAGGCTGCGACCGGTTCCAAAGGAAAACACTCCAAGCAATGGCTACAAACCCAGTTATGGAAAAGGTGAATTCTGTGTTGTATGCAAGGTGCTAAACACGCTTTAAATACGAAACCTCTTTCATCATGTGCACATGTACACGTGTAACGTATGTTTTTCCTCTATTTTCATGTTTAGGCAGAAATGGACGACCAAATCTGACAGCCACAAACGGAAAAGTATCAACAACAGCTGATGAAAATGCAAAACCAACTGGAGTCAAACATATCACAGGTCCTGATGGAACAAAATGGGTGTGTTTACATGCAGCAATAATTTTGATATATTTGGATGTATTTTACATGTCCATTAACATCGTTATCATTACAAAAGCAAAAAACAACTATACATAGACAAATATATATTGTTATCAGCAAGATATTAGCCCTGGTTTCATTAATGCATTTCAATAAATTGGATTTTAAAAATGATCAAACGAATCAGTAATACGGGCTGCTCTGATCATATGGCCAATATCCATTACTTGTGTTACTTGCTCGTCTTCTTGAGGGCTTTGATGATGTGTCTTCACTCTATTAGATCATAGATCTGGACAAGGGTGTCTTAATGAATGAAAATGGTCGGGTTCTTCAAGATTCAGGGGGAAGACCCAGAAAAGTTATCCTGGGCGAGGATGGCAAGACTATTTTTGGTGAGTTACTCACACTTTTAATTTCATGTAAATATACATAAATGAAGCAATGCTGGAACAATGTCATCAAATGATCTTTGCCTATATATGCATCATATGTAAGATGACAACGGCAGCCCACTGGTTAACCAGGAAGGACTAGCATTATTTGGTCATGGAAGAGCCAGTCGACCTGTGATTAATCCCAGTGACAAGTACCTAACTGTGGGAGGAAAGACCATTGTGGGCCTGGACCGCCCTAAACCCAGGACTACAACCACAACTACAACTACAACAACCACAACTACAACAACCACAACTACAACCACACCAGAGCCCACAACTGAACCCACACCAACAGAAATGGTAACAGAAACTGTGGAGCCAACGACACTGGCTGCTGAACCAACATGTCCACCTGGATTGTACTCCCAACTGGATGAGAACGGTTTCCCAATAATGAAGGGTGATGGAACACTTAACTGCTATTCTGAAGGTGAGACAAAGACCCTGCTCTGGTCTTCTGATTGATTTAGGTTTGGTCCAAACTAAGTGGCTTCATAGGATGTTTAATGAACATGTGTATGATTCAGCATGCACAGATCTACACAGACAAACTTGGATGACCTTTTTGTAATGACAACTGGTTCTGCCTAATGAACAGACCTTGTTGTATAATATTTTGTTATGTAATACTGCTGGTTGGAACACAAGTCAGCTAATGTGGCCAAGGTGCCTTTTGGGACATGCTTGCTTGGATACGGTTTCAGTGGTTACTTGGCGTGTCTAAGCCATTTCTGTGGTGTGACCAGAATTCCTGGGCAAGTATATTAACCATAAGGGATGATGTGGTCACTTCCTCAAAAGATTACACAACTAGAGCTCAGTAACAGGATGTTTAATATAACAACATTGTTGTATTGTATACTGTTGCTCTAAAATGTTCACTGATACTTTACGAATACTTGATGAATGCCATTACATTACATTTAAAAAAAAGTGATATGCAAACAAATAATAGTAAACCTTTTCACAGAGCTAACCTGTTTTTGTTAAATTACTTATAACAAATAATTAACTGGTGTCAAGGTGATATATGAAGTTACTTCTGTACCGCAGCAGAGTAACCACATCATCACATTGACTATACACTAGTTCTACGAGGATGACAGCATACTGAAGCCTGGATTGAACTTTAAATGTTCTTAAACCTGTTTCTGACTTACAGAGGAGTTTTTTGTGGAGACCACCACAATCTCTATTCCGGCAACACAGCCCCCCACTCCTCAGACAAGACCATTCAACAACACCCCCACCTCAGAGTTTGATGCGGCTGGCAAGAAACGTTTCACAGGTAATGCGTCTCCTGTGCGTTTGTTTACATTTGCAGTAGGACAGCTGTTAGTATCGTGGGAAAATCCATTTCTGCTCTCATTGGTTCCAAACTCAGCGATGGAACTCGCAGGAAACACAACTGACTGCTCAGTTAATGTCTTTTCACTCGCCTCAGCATTTCCTGCAGATGTGAAGCTCTTGAGAGAGGAACACTGAATGGGAAGGAAATTGGCCTGCAGATGCTGCTGCTCGTTCCCTTGATGATCAAACAGCGTGTGCAGCTGACCTAACGTTCATGATGAGTCCATATAAATATTTACAGACACACCAAATTCATAGCCATGACTCATTCGTTATTATTCTACTGTAGTCTTAAATATTCTGCTTTTACGCGCCGCTGTTTTCGCATACACTTTTCTGGTCAAATGTTTGTATTTTATATGATTTGTAGTTTGCTTGTAACTGTCTTTTATCTCATAAACCTTTTGAGATTTGATCTCCAGGAAAGTTGGGAAATTAGTGCCATTTAGTGCCAGATTCCGGATCTTTTATGCCAACAGCTTCGGTAGCAAATTTCTCTAAATTTCTCTAAATGAGTGAAAGTATTTGAAGTCAGCTCTATAAATTATGCCTCAGTGTCTGTGGGTTTGGGATTCCTTCCCAAATACTCCAAGACACAATCTTCAAACAATCCGCACAAGCCACAGACACACCTTATTGTGTAATAGTGTGGTGTCAAGTTTGTGTGCAGAACCTGTGCCAGCAGCTGCATGAGTTTCAGGTTTGGTTGGCTAGTGAGCAGATGTATAGTGATTAAAAATTTGTTCTGCTCTTCAGTGATTCTCCATAGTGCTACACTAGCAGCAAAGAACAACGTTTGCTATTGTTTCAAGAACTCAGTTCCTGCTCAGGTCCTCTAGTAAAAATTCACCACAAGCTTCTCGCCTGGTGTTAGATGTCATGTCATAAAAACATGATGGACTTGGAAACCGACCTTCTCACTCTCTCTTTGAGTTTGCCAGATTTGGTTACGTAAGCATTGACTGAATCTACAGAAAGACGTATTTCACCGTACTGTATTAGAAAACATGTGGAAATTCTATCATTATTTCCTCACCCTCTTCACTGTTAATGAGGGAGAACCTCAACATTCTATAGGCTGGTGAAGGTTCTAGATCTAGGTTCCAGGAACTAAGCTGTGTGGTATGGTGACAGCATTTGGCCCAGTATTTCTGATATTTGTATGTACAGGCACACATATTCCACTGCGTGATCTTGTGTTTTTGCATCAGTTGTGGCAGATTCTGTTGTTCTGAAAACTTGATTTGGTCATGACATGACCCCACGACCTTTAATACAGCCGGTTATAAAACAACAGGTTGTATGTAGGTGTCAATGCAGAGCCTGATTTTCCAGCCCAAAACAGCCTTTTCTGACAGACATGCAGATGTTCCAGACTGGGTTCTGCTACAGCTTCAGCACCAGAACTCTGTCAGTGGAAAACGACAGATTCAGTGGAGCTCCGCTAAGTGTG
>JAZGTI010015717.1:0-13221 GCA_036877585.1 Botia kubotai
TGTTTGGTCCATTAAAGCCAAAGGCCACCACTGACATTGCTTGCAAACATGTGTCGGTCTCTTTGTGAGTGCAAGCATGAAAATGTGCCGTGTTTCCAAATGTGTGTGCATCACGTGACCAAGCAGCTGGAGCACAACGGATGGACCGGACAGAAAGAGAACAAAAATTGAACTCCAACCTCTAAAAAAACTGTTTGTGTGTTTCCAACCACGTGCAGCAGGCCTGTGCTGAATATTGTGCTATTGTAAGTAAATGTATAATGTGTAGTGGTCCCAGAGCAGACCGACTCTTAAGTAATGTTTGTGTGTGGGAGAGAGAGAGCGAGCGAGAGAGAGAGGGTGAATGCTCAGACAGGGTGCCTGATTATATATGCATTGAATAAAAACTATTTCCCTGGCCAGCAAGCTTTCCAGCTCTGCCCAAATACTACAGCTCCCTCCCAATGAGAGGTGAGGAGGGGAGCCGTTTGAAATGACCCTCAGGAAAAAGTCATCCTGTGCCGTAAATGACAGAGAAGGCCACTCCAACTGCTTCCCCGATCACTAGCCCTAAAAAACGCTTTTCCACACAGTAAGATGTTTCGTTTTGCCCTCAGGACAACCTGAGATGTTCAGGTCTGACAACACTGCAGCAGAGGGCTCGGCTGTACATCAGCCTTATATTAACGTCTCTCAGTATAAGACATTTCAGGTACCGACCAGTGCAAGGGAGAAAAACAAGGAAACGGATGAAAAGAAATGGATTAAAATATCACTGCTTTTGACAGCTATCAAACTGACACAAATCCACAAGAGCAAATTCATTTCAGTTCATCAGCACCTTCGCTCCACTTCTCGATTTTCAACTCCGTACACACACTAAACATGCTGATGTAATGCGTCATGGTCCCATCAGATCTACTGACAATTTTCTCACGTCAATCTCAATCCCATTAATTGCACATTGTATCTACAGACTTTTTTTCGCAGTATTTCACTTCTATGTGTTTATTGATTGTTGTAGAGACTGGAGCGGGGGTCTCCAGTCCTGCCCTGCAGAGTTTACCTCCAATCCCAATCAAACACACCTGCCTGTAATTTTCAAGGAATCCTGAAGATTCTGATTAGATGGTTCACATGTGTATGATTAGCAGTGGAGCTAAACTCCCCTCAAGAAGCAGAATTGAAGACCTCTGGTCTAGACTCGCTAGGTTTGTTGTCATTTACACAAGGCACGCTTATCTATTTTCCCTGATGTCATGCAACAACCAGTGTCCGACCTGGTACGGTTTCATAAACCAAAAGCAGGTTGCAACGCTTAGGTCGTACAACTAAACACATTCCAAACAAATTATATGACTGACAAATTCTAAACAAACAAATATGTTTGTAAACAAAGACCATACTGCCTCACATTTGTTCGCAGGCAGGTTATTCATTACCACAGTCAGTTGCGTCATTGTTTGGCTCTCAAATCAGTGGAAACGCGAATCGCCTGGTTCAGCTCTGTCACCATTTTGTTTAAAAACAGATAACTGCCATTTCCTATAAAGACAATGGCAAAGAGAAGGATAAACTCATATTCAGAGGAAACAAAAGTCTCTTTCTCTATTTTACTCTCTTTTTACACTGTGTTTACACCGTCTTTTTCATCATTTAGGAGTCTCCTGGAGGGCAAAGGTGGCCCTATTGACACTCTGGATAAGAACTTTATCATGTGAATTTCTTCATGGTTTGAGCTAAGAAAGGTTACAGCAAGACGAAGATGTTAATATTTCTCCTCCTAAACAGTAAGAACGTCCTTTGGGTTTGAGGGGATTCGGTTGAGCTCTCTAAAGGGAACTGCACACTTTACAGTACAAAGAGCCATAAGTGTAATCCTGTAATCCTAACCTGTGGAGATATACTGCACATCCTGCTGTAGATACATCAATATTTAGCCCGCAGGAAGATGTCTGAATACCATGTCTATCACCCTTCTTCTACATCTCACCCTAGACTCAGTGTTTCTCACAGACACTAGCAAGAAGTGACTACAAGAAGAACGTGGAAAGATCTGTTTTTACCTGCAGTTTAGTAACCCACCTGTGACACTCGTGATTCCCCAGTCTGATACATGCTCTAGTACACAAGTACAGTAGGTTTGCCAACATCAGCAGAGAAAAATAAGAGACACTCTCAATTACTTTAACAGACCACAAATGTCATCTGGGCTAGCAGGGCTAGGTGACACTGACAGGTGACTATGGCCAGACTGTAAACAAAAATGAAATGCTACTGCAGTGTATGCCTGCAGCCATGCACGCATATAATAAACATTCAGTGCTTGTCCACATTAAGTGCTAAAACGCATCCGAGACGCAGTCACTTTTTTGACTTCCTGACATATGATTGTATCGCATCTGTTGTAAAAATAAATTCATTTTAAAATGTCACATTGAAGCGTCACACATCGGTACGCGCACATCAATTTAGCCTCAACCTAAGCAAATTATAACACTAGAGAATTGTGACTGTAAATAAATATTTCATGATGAAAACACTCCTTTCAACTTTTAAGTGCTTTGTGTTTCAGACATCGTAATTAACAGCAACAAATCCAGTGACAAATGTGCACCAATTTGGCAAAGCGTCTGTTTTTTATTCTTCAATATATTTCCGTACTCCCTGTGAGGATATAAGCCGCGATGTGTCTTCCGTGATTTTTTTCCTATACTAATCTGTCATTGTTCACAATGACACCTGCATGCAAAACCGGTTTAAATGCAACAAATAATGACGCATTCACAGCTGTTCAAGTGTAAACGCTAAAGTTTATCCAAAGAAAAGCTCTGAGAAAGTAAGCCATCATTACCCTATTATCATTACCACAATATAAGCCTGAGTGTAGAAAGTTCATCCACCCTTTTCCTTAACAAGCTATATTAAATGACAAGATAGAATAACCTTTAATAGCTTCAGGCTCAAGCGATGCTCAGTTTCATATTTCAAGACCGAGATCACATGATGCGTCAAATTGCAGGAGTGTGTATGTGAGGCACATTTATGACTAATAAATTTATGATGGATGGGCCGCTCGGCTAAAATGCCAGGCAGATGAAAACAAAACACTCATTCACCATCACTCAATTTGCATCTGCGGGCATCAGCACGTAACCAGAGACTTCCGCGAGTGAGTACTTCAGGCCAAATTGAAGCCGATTTATGCACAATTCAATTTCGTTGAGTGACGCAACTTCGCAGATGGACACAAATCGCTGATTTATAGTCGTGCTCTAAGAGGTTAGGCTGAGCTTTCCGAGCAAACATAAAACAAGCAAAGTGGAAATGAGAGAAGGAAAAGGAGGCTTCAGCTGTCTACAGCGAACCTGCTCCCCGTTCCACCCCAATCCCGTCTCCAAGGCAGCTACAGGGAAATCGCCATGGCAACTCCCACCTGGGAGCACTTGTTAACATGAAAGTTGGAGCAGAGAGGAGGAGAGGCTGCGGTTTAAATGGAACGGCTGCAGGCTGTGTGTCTCAGCAGGTTGAAGGGAAGAAACGGGTGCCAAACAGGAAAAGGAGTGGAGTGTCCATCCACCGCCCAAGTGTCATCAGAGGACCTGCTTTTCTTATGCAGTTTTAACTCTCGAAGAAAACCGGCCCAGAGGATGAGCCACACAGGATACACAGCAAGTCTGTGAGGGTAGAAACCATTCTGCATCTATCCCCAGAGGAACAGTTCAGTGCTCAGAGGTTACTGTGTCATACAGTAGCTCAGGAGACAAAAGCTTCAATTCAGTTTTGGTTTTAGATATTTCTCCTAAAATGTCTAAGAACAGAACCAAAAATAGACACAAATTAGACGATTGCTGACTTGCAGTATAAGTGGAGACGTATTCAATTAATGTGGATGGTTTCGCTCACATAATTCGGTCTTGGGAGAATTTGATAAAATACTTTTGACTTTATATTGAAATTTCTCGCTTTCAAATATAGACTTTAGAGTCTGAGCAAATTGTTGTATAGTTTGACACATTGTTGAGACACAAATGAGATTGCTGGGGTCTTTTTCTTATAAGTAAACTCTGAAAATAAGTAGACCTAAGATAAAGTCTCTGTTTCCTCTCGGTTTTAATCTCATTGGGGTCTCAATCTAATCTCATTGGGGTCTAACAGAAGTCTGGTCTACTGGATAAAGAGTCAGCCTTGTAACCAGAAGGTCACCAGTTTGATTCCCAGTGTCGAAAGGAAATAACTGAGGTGCCCTTCAGCAAGGCACCTTACCCCCAATTGCTTCCCGGGCACAACAGTGCTGCCCACTGCTCTGGGTGTGCGTTCACGATTTGCAGTATGTCTGTTCACAATTCACTGCTTCAGTGTATATGCACTAACTGGATTAACTAACTGGGTTAAACACAGAGGTAAAATTATGAATATGGGTCACCATACTTGGCCATTATTATGTGAAGTGACACTTCACTTCACATAATAATAAGAGATCAACTTTATGATTTTTTTTTTATGTGTCATTGAAAACAAGGGCTGTCCAAGTCTAAGCCTGAATATGAATGATTCAGACCTGCGTTGAAATAATTCAAGGCACATAATCAAAGAAAATCCTGAAGGTTCTAAGCAAAACTGAGTGGTTTAAGAGATGATGAAAATGAGAGAGATTTTCAATTTCAGTCAGTAACATTAAGGTCATTATTTTTCTTTGATGATACCATAATCGAGCTGGCTGGAATATATATTCTGAGCGCTTTGGAATAGAACCACATTAGTGCTAAGATACCTTTCCATCTACCAAATCTTACTCATTTGTTCAGACCACAGTCCTGGTGGGGGTGGCGGCCCCCACGTCCCAGAGGCCAATTCATCTATCTCATCATTCTATATTAATTTTGGGGAATGAAAGTTAAGAGGACGAGGAGAGAAGCTCCTCTGATTTCAACCCCTCACCGGTACTTCCAGCCTTGGCACAGCAAGACAACATCATTGAGAGGATGGGGGTACAAAATGTACTTAAATATTATACTTGAGGACAAGTATGGATCTTGTGTCAATATTTTACTCTTTAAAACTCAAACCATCATATTTCTCTATTTTTGTGAAACCAAAAACTTTACATTTTGCACTTAATGTTTATTCTTAAACTCATTGTTAATGATTTTTTTTCTGAAATGTAGTATTAGTATGAGTATTGTTTCAATACTACTCAAGTACAAACTACCAAAAATAATACATAGTGCTTTACACCCTTGTGGGAGAACCGTGTGGGGCCTAACGCAGCTGTCAGCTTTAGGGGTTATTTGAAATGGGTGTGGGGACCTGCATCTTTCAACTATTGTAATATACACTGGAAAAGACTGACAGAAAAGACAGTTAGCACTGACGTTTCATTATGTCATACATTTCATTTTTTAATGCTATCAATCTTGTGAGGTGCCACAGGTGAAGTCAAGACGTACAATATGTATGTAGTGCAGGCAGAGACACTGAAGTACTCACACCCAGACCGGAGACTCTAGGGCAGGAAGAACAGGTTTTGTGTGCCAACTAAGGTCGAAAAGTCACAAAGTCAACTCGATAGACTCATCCTGCTTTTAAACCAGCAGTGACTTTGAAGACAGCATAACATGTCTGGCCCTGTTTTAAATTTTGAACACGGCTCCTCTCAGTGTCAGAACCACCTGGCTTTTTGCTGTCCCTCATTTTTCCGGACCCTTAGTTCTGATTCTTCTCCAGCCCTGAGTGTTAGTTCTGTGAACACTGTGCAGGGAGACGTGGACAGGCAGGGGTGGACAGGGCGTGAGGGTGGATGACAGGCTACTGGTATTTTAAAAGCACTGTCTGTTTCTCACACCACGACACATCAAAGGCGAAACAACGTTTTCTGAATCCATTACGAGCACTGGCTTCAAAATAAAAAAGGAGGGAGAAAACGAAAATCAAACAAAAAGGGCCATCCTTGTTTGGGAAGCCAAAACATAAACAATTCGTTTACAATAAACAGCCCGTGTGGAACACATTCATTCATTCATCAAAACAAATCTTTTCAGCATCGCACTGCAGCACAGAGGAAACTGTTTAAATAATGTATCCTCTTAAATAATGAACAGATTTCAGCCCGTGTACCAGTAATGACATATAAACAACCCTTTAATGAGCTTTCTTCTGCATTAAACTCACTGCTGCCAAACATCTGAACCTGTGCAGGGCCAAATCACTGCTCTGAAAGTTTACAATATACATATGCTCCTAAACACGGCTGTAAACTTTAATTACAGAGTCGGTGGTGCAATAACACAGAATAAAACGTTTGATGGAGTTCCAAGGGTATTTCCACCCTGTGATTCCACCTGTTTTCTGCAGTAGTCACCAGGCATTGGGCACGTATTGTTCTGCAGATATGCAGTGTTGTAAATTGGGCGTAGAGTATATTTTCCGTTTAATTCTTATAGGTCGACCGGCCTGTTCTGCAACATTTGACACACATCTCGGCTAAAAAAGTAGCCGAGAAGTAATGCATTTTAAAATCCTCTCTTTAAGGAGCGCTAGTGCTTACTGCTGTTAATGAAAATGTAATGGGTGATTTTGCCGGCTAATGTACGGTTACTACGTACTATTATAGTGCGCAGTTAACAAACAGCAAGAGAGATGTATCTGTACAGCATGTTTAATTTGACATAGTTCAGAACATAGACATTAATTTCCGGCTAAATTGAGAGCGCACAGCAAGACGGACGCAACTTTATTGCACGTTTAATTTGACGCAGTTCGAAAAATAGACATTAATTTCCTGCTAAATTGACAGTAAGGCGAGCTAAGCAGCATGTAACGTTCTCTGCTTGTGTATCTTTTACACATTTCCCAGAAACAAAACCAAATTATTAAACGACCCCCTACGTAAATGCTGTGACCGAAAATGGCAAAGGTAAAAACTTCAGTTTTAATAGTTTTGGCTCTTACGGTTTATTGAAGTGTCTCGTGGCAATTAAATCCTTAGCTAAAACAGCCGAGCCATGCAGTGTGTGGGAGCCCCTTTAATTAAAGGCAGGGAGAATTAGTCTCAAATGTGCAGCATGTTCAATTGTTTCTGCTCGCTTAGCTCAATGAGCACTGGACCGAGATCAGGTGATCGGGTGAGTTTATTTGCTCTCGGGGCCAAGGCTGCGTCTAAGGCTCTAAAAAATATACATGCAAATACTGAGTCAGCTTTTCCATTAAAATATGTTAGCCACAGTGGGACCTGCTTCCGAAGCCATTTTTGTTATAAACCCACAAAGGAAACTCTTTAAATAACAATAGCAAACCTTGTGTATCAGCGTGGGAAATAAAACATTAGGGGAATTTTTACAATTACTTTAGTAATGCGTTTATGTGGTATATGCACATTTATCACTGTTCATTTACTATAGCCCCATACAATTAGTCGGGAAAAAGGAAAATTTGAGGTGATAGTTCTAACTAAAAAATTTTATTTCTATTTGGTAAACACGTCGAGTGGTGTGTCTTTTTGGTATTTCCTGTTTAATAGAAGAGGACCGACCACCATCTATATATCACTATCTCAAGAATAAACTTTCCGTTCAAGAATTTTTTTCCTGGATTTAAAACAAAACAAACTCTCCATCAAGTTTCACAGAGGGGCCTTCAACATCGCCTGCACTTCCATTATAAATCCTAAACCTCAGTTTCTCCAGGACCAAACACACTTGTTGGGAAGAATGAGTGTGCTTCCAAACATTAAATCGGATAGCGTTTGGAGAGCTAACTGAACCCCTGCCCCAAACCCGTAAAACAACATTAAACTTCAAATCTCTCCTTTTCTCTCCACTGCATCTTCTCCTCCTGTTCGGATTATCCCTCCATCCATCCTGCCTCCTCCTCCTCCCATGATGCTGACAAGCAGGCCAATTGGATTTATTTATTTATTTGTGTCCCTCCTCACCGAACCTCTTCCCGAAACCCTTCCACCACCTTTCATTTCCACTCCAAACCCTGAAGCCAGTGAACCATTTCCATAATCTCCATTAAACACTTCAAATGGGCCCTTTAAGAGCGCTCTCATTTGCATAATCCCATTAACTCCCCCGTTATTGCACTGCCTTTACCTCGTCCTCTGCCCCGCTCGTATAGCCGCCCCAAAATACAGACAAAAGAAAGGAAGAACTAGGTGGGTTCAAGCCAAAGTACAAAGAAATCACAGACAGGCTGTCTTACACAAAACCTGCCCATAAACGGGGACCTGTGGTGGCATTACGTTACCATAAAGCATTTACTGTGAGGGAGGTGTGTTGTCAGGTGGGTCGGTAAAGACGGGCTTTCCAGTTTATCAATTGCTTAACGTGCAACAAAATGTTTACCGATGTTAATTGGTGGTGGAAATGAAACTTTATTTTAACATCTGGTAAGTGACTTGTCCAGGAGCCCAAGCAAAATGACACTGCAGAAGTTGAGTGTATTAATCAATTTGTCGGTTATTATGGTCTCTTAATGCTAAATACAAATGTTTAAAATGAAGAACTTGCACAACAAACTTTTAAATGTTAAAAATCCCTATAATTCCTTCACGGGGAGTTTAAAATCTTGTAGAGCGGCGTTCCGGTATTTTTTGGAGGTCGGCTTTATTGATTTTTTTTCTGATGTGAAAACATTCATTCAGACAGTGTTTTTTGAGAACATTCACAGTGGGAATGGTTTCAGTGCCAAAAATGTCATTGAAAATGATGAATGTTGCAGAATTGTGTTCTAAACTTGATGTAAACAGGCCTTTACACACTTTGTTTGGGGAGGAAATGTGTTGTAACAAGCAGAAAATAATTGAACTATTTACCTTAAAATTAACAATAAAATTTAAACTTTCTAAAGTGCGGAGGTCACATTAGGTATTTATACCACAAATACTTAAGAAAACTCAAGAATTATTATTTATTTAGCACAATTTATAAGACAAATTCCATTTGTCTATAAAAGTAACAACAAGAATTTAATATTTAAGCCTTGAGATCAAAAGGTTTTAAGATAAGCATAAAATAATTCGTGTGTTTAAACTTTTAGTGGTAGTGTACATTACACATGTTCAATTACTTACACGTTCAAACACACACACACACAAAGTCTCGCACACAGCTGTGATTCGGCTAAAAAATACTCACAGTAGGTATCGATACATGAGAACGTGTGTTCTGTGCCAGGATACGAGCTATCATGAACGGGTATCACAGTAAAGTGGCCAAAATGACATATGGCAGTTTCACCCTTCTGCTTGAGAAAGGGGAAGATTTTTTTCCTTTTCTGCACTTTTCGTTTTCCCCCATTCGGCTTTAATGTCGATCAATAAGCAATCTGTTTCCTTATTTGGTATTAAGGACTCCCTCCAAGTGAAAGAGCGGAGACTTGGTCGAGGGCTGACTGCTACCTGTGTAATGCATGCCGAAGAATTCTGCACTAGCCTTGAGTTACCGTGATGGACATTCACACTAGCGAAGTCCTAACTGATTACTGTCCAAGGGTAAGTACTGGGTGACGAAATGCTTTCAGCTCTAATATTATGTTTCAGATTCCCAACACCCTCTTGCATGGACGCCCCCATCCCAAAAAATGCTTGATGAATATAGGGCCCCATCTGAACGATGCACTGTGCAACATACATGTGTTTACCAACCAACACTTATTATTCATCTGTATGTGATTGCAGCTTTGAGAATCAACAGTAATGGTCCTAATGTACAGGGAGGCCAGGGGCTGCTTCAAACAGGGTCTTTTGATCAGGGAAGCATGTCTTTAAAAGAGCCATTACATAAATGCAGGGCATAATTCATTCCATTCCTTTCAACTCTGATCCAAATAGCTTGAACCTGCGTGTAACTAGGTCTCATTCCCTGCGGGGGAGGAAAAGATATGAACAACAGTTATTCTTTGGTTTTAAATGATTTACGAAAAGGCTACACGCAGCAGTGTGAAGTCACCCGTAATGAACCGCGTAAGGGTACTAAAAACGCTTCCATTTCATGAGCACATTCTATATTAGTCAACAGAATTTCTAAAATGTATATCAAATCACAGACCAGCGAAAGACAATAACGAGAGTGTTGTTTGTTTTTCATTAGAGGAGGGCCTTTCTCTGGAGCACGGTAATATCATAGGACCGAGTTTGCAGAAAGGTCATCGCGTTCTCAGATATGAGCTTTTTCCCGGTAACTAATAATCAAAACATTCATTTTAAGTGTCCAGGTACAAACTGTAGTCAAAAGTTCACAACCTACAAAAAGCATCTCCGCAAACTGTTCTCTTACAGACTCAAAGCAATTTCTGACAAAACGCTGTGCGTTATATTCTCTGTGCGTGTAATTTTGCACCGTATTTCATATTATAGTCATACATATACACAATTCCTGTCAAACTGCCAGTCAAGCAGCCAAAAGATTTGCACACTGAGGTTCACCACTGCAGGATACCTTGTGCGAAAATACAGCAAGCTGTGTTATGCAGAACATGTGTTATTCATCTCAGCCTCAGCATCACTTAAACTACCAACAGACCAATACATCAACCAGACAGGCATTTTGGGATAACTAGCATTAACTGACAAATAAATCTGATTGGCCAATTAACAGAGGTGGCCATACAGTATGTAAATAAATAACATTTTCATTCAGCAATTTTCTTTTTATCTTTGCTAACTATAACTTATACACTGCATGTTTGGATGGGATAAGAAAGAATCTAAAGAACGTTTTACAATTTTCTGTACTGATTTTTGAAAGTACATAACTGCGCAAAATAAACCCTTATTTGTCACAATATTAAATTAGCAAAAATATTGACAAAATAGGTAAGCATATATAGACTGGTACTCCAATTCTGCAGAAAATACGTTTTCTACAGTTCTATGGTCACAAAATCCATGCGGGTTTGACCAGCATCCGTTCTGTTCTCTAGATATTGCTGTCGGCCATTAAAAAATCCCTGGTTGACCACCTAATATACACCTTTGAAACTCAGAAGTATTCTACAGCTCATAACACCAGTGTTCATTGCACACAAAACAATGTTTCCTGTCAGATATCACCCAAGTGTAGCAGAACACTACTGCTATGCCTTAACCCAGCGTGAGGATGTGATTTTGACCAGGATGAGAGCCTGAGGCTATTCTACATTAAGTGTTGCTCTCTGTCCAGGGATCTTGGAAAGAGTGGGTGTTGGGTAAAGGGCCCCCTGAGAGTCCAGGATTAAGGGCAGCATTAACAAGCCTGGTGCTCTGTGCCACTGCAACCCAACCTGGCGCAGCGGAGGCCAGCATTCTGCATAGCACAAACTCTGGCAAAGCCCGGAATGAGTTTTCAGAGCGGCTAGCTAAAGAGGTAATATATCGTAATACAAAACTACTCGTTTGTAAAAGAGCAATAATCCCTCTGCTATTTTCCCCTGAGTGGCCATGGATTTAATAAACTTTGTCTAATGGATAAAATATGTCTCTTTTTGTTTCCGACACAGTAAACATAGTGAAAAACAGCCCGGAGTAAAGCAATACCTCCAACCTACATTGTTTTAGCTGTTACGCTCTGGCCTTCCTCAGGTGCCGTGATGTCATAAAACCCATCTGCCTTTTTTTCTCGAGCCAAACGGACCATTTAAATAACAATCGTAGAGTCTGCCTTTCTATAACTGTCAAATTAGATACAGGCTCGTTTGAGCCATCGCTGTTTGAAGTTATCCGAGTAGCGCTCACTGCGTTTTATTGATACCCCCCCCTTCTCTGGCACACAAAGCCCATCCACACCCTGTAGTCTGTTAAAGCTGATCAGTCATGCAGACTGGTTCAACTAACAAGGCTTGATTTCCTTAAAAAAGAACCCGAACAAAGCGCCTTTAGCCCCCCGCCATCCACACAGTCCTGAGAGTTGTCTCAACTTTAATTATAGCTCTGATGGGCGTAGGGCAGGGGACGCAGGGGCCCTCGCCTCAGCTGGCCCTGTGGACGCACCTTCTATGGGAACTTCAGTTAATTTCAGCCGCTGAACTCAGACGAAGCCGAAGGACAGCGGAGGGGGCTGCTGTTCCTAGACCTCAGAAATCCCTTTTGTAAAAGCTAATGTGGCAGAAAAGACCCTTGCAGTGGAGTCTCTCTCCGCTGATTTAATCCCTGTGTGTCGAGCGAGCTCCTGAATAAAAGGCTCAGTGGCTTGGTGCTTCCGAGGATTTCCTAATTGCCCATTCTGCAGACAGATTAAAACAGCCCAGGCCAGCACCTACTAACACTTGGAAAAGGAGATGGTGAAGGATCAAACCAGAATGAGACGGCTGCTCTTTGAAGGGCATCAAACGTGTCCACTCTCCGAGTACAAACCCTGGGTCTGTGCCTCTGGGTTTAAGCTAAAGGTTTGGATCTAAGATGCCACTGAGAGGTTACCAGAATTTTGAGACCCGGTTTGAGGACCTTAACCCCTCTTAAATGACTTTTCACCTTTACAGCTTTCTGGACTTTAAGATCATTCGTCTCACCATGAGTCACCAACCCAAGTCTATCTATATGGTAGCTTTCAGTCTTTCTTCAGACAGGCGGTTTGGTGCTCTGAAATTGACCCCCACATACGGTCAAGTCCCGAGCGCTTTTTTTTTGTGTAGACATGAAATACAGGCCTACAGAGAACACATCTTGGAAAGTCCTTTACGTTAGGCGTGGTTATGAACCATGCTAATGACCCATGAAATTCCCCGTTTCCCTGACCCTGGTAGCAACTTAAGGCATAAGTGCTCCGGTACCTAGTGAGCAAACGGTTACTTTGACCATTGCATACAGGTTTTGGCAAGGTTTCGAGTTCTGTAACCATTACGGGGAAGAAGAGGAAGATGGCACAAATCTCAAACTCTTGGTGTGTCCGAATGGGAGGCTCTCAAACAGAGAAAAAACAGCTAATCTGCCGGATGTGATGTGTTGACATGCAGAGACGCTAATGACCAACAGCCAGAGATGCGAAACAGACGCACGGCTAAGGGATGATGCCGCTAATGATGCGGTAAAAGATGCGGGGGGTGGGGTGGCATCAATGCACATTGAAAAGAGAAACTAGGGATGTGCAAAACATATAATACCAAAATCGACTAATCGGTGGGTGGACTGAACGTGTAGTTGACAAATTGGCCTGATTAAACAGGAAGACCTGTATAATCAGACTAGTGACCGGTTCACCAGATGCCGATCGACATGTTTCTTAGGGGGCATTTATTTAAGACGAATTGTTGCATTCGAAACAG
>JAZGTI010015718.1:0-13221 GCA_036877585.1 Botia kubotai
TGGAGTATCTTTGCATGTTAGCCGATGGCCCCATGGGCGTGTTATCGCCATCAGACCCCGCTAACTGTATGGAGCCTCGGCTCTTCTGACAACTAAAGGGAATCCATCAATGTTTCAGCCCACAGAGAATGACTCAAAAGGCCTTTAAAGTGAGTAAAACCCATTCTCTTTAATTCTGATTACACTCTGAAAGTGTCTTTAGCATGTGGCGGCTAAATTGGGCTATCAGCGCTAAGTAGTTGCGGGGAAGAAAAGAGCCAATTATGCCAGTCAAAGCCAGATGATGATTCTCATCTTTACTGTCTCTAACACACACATACACACACGAACAAAGAACAAGACAGGAGAGGAATACGTCTCTTTTTCTTCCTAAACATACATAGTTCACACATCTACTGTTGCACCTTTGGGCGTCACTGTTTTTTACACAGTATGTTCAGGTTCATAATTTAATATTCACTATTACAGAATTATTTGACTTGCATCTCTACATTTGTCTAATGTAAATAGACAGAATACAGCGTAATAACTTAATTTCCATAACAATCAATAACATTTGTGTAAAAATAAAGCAATCCTTAAAACATTTACTGATTTCTGATTTTATTTATTTGTTTGTTTCGTGCAGGATGGATGTTTATTTGTGTGGCATAGAAACAAAACCTGTTAAACCTCCCATAATACAGTAAGACTTAATTTAAGCGAGAATATCCTGAGGGTATTTCATGCTAAATCTGAGCTCCGCAATGCCTGCATGATTAATGTGCATAGAGACTTTATCCCTTCAAACTGATTCACTGTTTTGCAATGCAGCATTCTCACAATATTGTTCTGTTCCATTTCCCCACAGTCCATTAACTCCTGATATACTCCTGATCACTCAAAATCCTCCACTCTCTGCGGTGTGCGTGAATTCAAGTGCACATTCAATGGGAACTTTAATATGCCAGGAAGGGATAACACTTTTTTTGTCATCACAACAGGACATTTGGAACAGTGTCCCAGTAGCTTAACCGACAGAGAATAGCACACATTTTTAAAATGTATATCTTAAACATACTGTAAATTGCTTTGGATCAAGGTGTCCCTCAAATGCGTAAACGTACAGTAAATATGGCACGCCTGATGGACTAAAGAAGAGCACACTTAAGTTTACGCTACACTTTTAGGAGCCGTTTATAGAGTACTGTATCCTATTTGAAAATACTTAGATTAACACATTAAGCGAAGACTGGGTATATTAAACAAAATTCTTCAAGTGATCTTGAAGAATCTGAAAAGGTTAATGCTTAAATGCTTTAAATATTTTGTATAGAAAAATAAACCTTTGAGTTAAGCTGAGAGAATGCCCAGGGCTGTTATGGAAAGTGGCAGCTGTGAAGAAAAATAAATAAGATTGTTTTAATTTAACTTTTTTGGTTTGGCCATTGCATACTTGTTATACTTTCTGTCTTTTTACAGTGTTAACTGTTATTATAAAATGTGGAAAATAGTAATAATAAAGAATATGTCCAAGCCTTTAATTGATGCTGTACCTTGCACATTTCATAGCTATTACCTGACCTTAAATCTGATTGGATGAGAGGCGTTCCAACACGTGTTTTGAATTACTCTTCTACAATAACCATTAAAACTATTAAAAACCATTTGGTTTATCCTTACTGATTTACATATCTTGTGTTAAACTGTTGTATAAAAGTAATATGTCACTCACAATTGTGCTGTTATGGCTGTATATCAGCACGCTGTGGTTACTTCCAGGCATGCTGATATAAACACTTGCTCGCATGATATTGCTTTATTGTATCATATAACAAACTTGTCATTTTCAGTCATTTCTCTTGGAATCCACAAAGCCACTTACAAAGATCCATGATGGAGGATGATCGTTTTACACTTCAAATCATCTTTATTTCACAATATGCTTAATACAGTAGCAGCTCAAGGGTCTTTGTCCTTTGTCAGGACTTATGACACTAACATGCCATCACTTGACCAACCAGCTACCCATAATTCCGGAGGAAGTCAGTTCTGCTAACATGTTCCCAATCAACCAATCTCAGAAACACAGAGCGTCTCTAAAGATCAACTGCAGTTGTGAACCAAAAGAATTTGAAATAAAAGCTCTCTTTCTCTCTCATGCTCCTTCTGTTCTGTGGTTTATTTCCTCTCTGGTCACTTTCCTGGTTTTCCTTCACAGCCCTTATCTACTTCTCACAAGAGCTTCCAGAGTCTGTGGCGCTCAACAGGCTGTTACTGCTCAAATACTGCTTCATGAAAGCACCAACAGCTTACACATACACACACACTTTTACTTATCTATCTTAAAGGGGTACACTCCATGGACTCCATACACTATAACCTAACCCTAAACCACACTCTAAATCTAACCTTAACAGAAAACATTCTGCATTTTTACAATAATTGCTCAGATTTGTCAGGTTTTGCTGACTTTTGGGTACAAATTCATGGTTAAGTAAACACTCCCCAAACCCACACACATGGTACACATTAGTAGTGCTACACATTTACAGCTACCATTGTCAGACTGCCAAATATAGAAGCCACTGAATACGTTATAGATGGTTCCTATAGATGGAAGTTTATTTAACAAAGTTCAGGAGGAACGCGATCATGTAATCCAACCATTCATTCTGTCCCTCACCTCTGTCCCTGACAGTTCTCTCCACCACCCCAGCGCCTCACTCTTGGCCGTTATTTACCTCAGTCAAGGATGGGGGAGTACTCTGGGTTCAAGCCAAATGTCGAGCTTGGACAGCACGCCAAATATGCATTTATAATAATTTGTGATTACATGTTAGTGCAAACTCGTAAAATGAAGTACATAAATGTGAAATACTCACTCTGACTTATCTGTCATGAGTTCCATCAAAAACAGAATCAGAAAGATAAATGCTTTTCTGGTTAATCTCCGTGGAGGTAAAATATTGAATATAACTTTACAGTAAGGTTGGTAAGACATTCTGTCACACGAGTTTCATCCCAACACCTATATTATATCAGTCTATATAAAACAGCATACATTTTATGTTTATGCATCTATTAATTTCTTTCTATAAGGTAAGGACATTCCAGGTACATTCTGTGGTGATTGACATTTTACCACAAATAATGGGGTAAAAATTGGGCTGAACTTGTATTGAACCTGGAACTGTATTTACTATTTAAATTACCAAGGCTTCTGTATAACAACATCAAAATCTTGATGAAAGCAGTGGTGAAATACATTGGCCTCCTACACTCATAATCGTTTGCCAATTTACGAATCACAGAATACACTGCTGTCACCCGATGTACATTTGATTAAGACCTGTTATCTTTCACACTCAGACATTTCACAAGTCTCACAAGTAATAAATGATGTTACAGTTTGGATGACATGAAAAAGTATCACTTTATTGTTTTCAGCTTGACGTAGTTGACTAAAGTTGTGTTCTGTATTCATTAAAAATCTGGCATGCTGCAGATGTTTATAAGGGTGCAAAAAAGATGTGCTTTATAGCTATAAATATTAATGTTAGGCAGATATCAGCCAATCATAAACTTTTCTTTGGAGACTAGCTTCATAAAATAACATCAAAATGCATCTTGGTTAAACTCAATTGAAAACAAGACAGTGTAAAAACAGACAAAAGTTTGTTTTTTGATGAATTTAAATGAATTTCCTGGTGGTAACAGCTTCTGTTGTTGCAAGACCAGAAAATGAAGATAGTTCCTGACAATGTGATAGTTGTTCTTGAAGCCTCAGCAGATGGCCCTGGTAGTCCAACAGCCAATGATTCTTGTTGTTCTAACACTAATTGTCTTCAAGCTGAATGTTTTTCATGTTCTAATGCTGAAGGTTCCAGATGATTCATTTGACTAGAGTAGAATAGTGCAGTTCCATAGCGGATGGTGTGCAGGGACATCAGTGGTTTCATAATTGAATGATATTCAGTACACTGTCTTTCTGAACACATGAATAACAATAGCACTCTGTTTAACAATAAAAAACTCAGATGTCACATGACTTCAGGAAGACCACCTTTGAAAAGGAGGTCAAATATTATAGGCAAAGGGGACAGATCTGACAAAAATATTTTCTAGCAGCCTTTGGGGCAATCCAAATCTTGGCCAATTTATGAGAGGCAGTCATGCATTATACTTTTTTCAAATCCTTGCCTCACAGATGCTGCTATAGGGGGACATAACAAAATTGTTTCCTAAAATCTATTTCAGTGGAGAAATGTTTAAGGAAACATTTTATGTTAAATACAACTCTTTAGACACCATCTGTGGCCTGCTGATGATTACCACCATAAGTAATCATCAGTAATGCTGACTCGCCCCCAATTTATAAAGAACAACCAAGCGGGCAATGTGAAAGCAATCTCAGAGCACAAATAAAATTTGAAAATACAAATAAAATCAAACTTCATTGGTTTTTGTACATTTTGTACAACCTGACATTTGTGTGATCAAATGAGGGCATGACATAAGAATCATTGAGGTTTAATATTATTGGTAGTCACCATATTTGATTTGGGCTATGTACACATGTTATTCTACTATTTCACTTCACAAGGCAGTTTTGTTGCTCAGATAACAAGCTTTACAACAAATACTATAGTAAACAAGGCCACACATGCTGTCTATAGAGTTTAAGTTGTTTAAGTTAGTTATGTTGGTTAAGTTGTTTAAGTTGTAGAGTTTTACTTGTGCAGGAATTACCCTTAAATAGGAAACTACACACAAACAGCCAGATAGGCAAGCAGGCAGATAGAGGTAGATGGACGGACAGACAGACAAACAGACAGACAGGCAGCGTTTGTGTGTGTGCACATGCTCATTTGTGTGTGTGTGTATGTTCTGGTTCACCCACTCCTGCTGCTCTGTCTTCTCTGCTCCCAGTGTGTATTAAAGTTTGATAACCTGTGGGCACAGTATCTTCTTTCATCTCCTCTCTCTCTTCCTACACTGGAAGCTGACTAGCTGTCCTACCCGCAGTCAATGCACAGCAATGAAACACAGCTTATCCCTAACTTTAATTCTAAGCCTATGCAAATTGCCCAGTAATCAGCACCAAATGCAATCAACACGGTTTAAAATTTTCAGTACACACCAGTTTCCAATTTGGCACACACCACTTGCCATTTGGTCAGAAATGATGTACAGTTTATAAAAGTTCTCGAAAGCATGACATCTGGTGTGCTAAACATCACCACTGCCTCGTCTTCACATGCTGCAATGCCACACCATTTCTGTAGAAGAAGATTTATGGCATTCCAAGTGTTTTCCAGTAATCCCCTGCTGTGTTCCACTGGATGCTGCAGAACAGGAAGTGCCAACTTCACAGAAGATCTGGCATCACTATTCCTGCTTGAAATCCTACGCAGGAATGTTAATCTTTTCTTGTATATGCACAACATGAATATATTTGTGAGCAAACATTAAAATATTTGCAGAGTCAAATTATCTTAAGTAACTGAAAATAAGTAAAACCAACAGAGGATGTCCAAGCGAGTTTAAGTACATAAAGCTCCTCTTTGTGTATAAATGCTTTCATTGGGTATTTACAGCATGTATTTACAGGGCATAGCTCACCCTGTGTGTGTTTCACAGAAATTACCAGTAAAAACCCCTCGCCATAGCACTTGCCGGCCAGCTGGCCCGAGTAGCCTATGTTGCCCAGGGACTGTGGAAAGCCAGGCTGGCACAGGGAGGGCAGCCCGGGGTAGATGCGACTGGCAGATCCAGGCCTCAAGGGGGAACAGAGATGCTCGGAGTCCAGAGAGCAGTCACATCACGTTGGAGGAGGAGGACTCAGCCGGGCAGTGCGGCTCTTCTGGGACCTCACTGCTCTTTGTCCATCACCGTTGTCTTGACCTGCCGACTCCCCATAGATACTGGCACGGTACCAAGCTGTAATGGCAGGCTGCACAAAGGCACTCTGCCAATGTCCTGCTGTGAGTTAGTGACTGGTAATGAATATAAATCAGCGATGTGTGCATGTGTGTGTCTTTTTAAGCTGTTTGAGACTTAGTCCTCTAATCCATTGAAACTGAACGTGGGTATATATGCATGTCAGCACATATCACCATGCTCAGCAATTTTAGAGCTTCATGGGTGAGAAGGTCTGAACATATACGCACAAAATCACACCCTCAAATTATTTGAGATTCAAGCTGCACCCATGCTCATGAAAATGAATTGTTATTAGGATTGCCTCACGCCTGAGCAGGGTGCCTCATGACCCTCAACCTCTCCTCTGTAGGTGTTCTCTCTCTCTATCTGGCTCAGTTCTATGTCTCTATCTTTCAATGTTTTCAGGGACTGGCACTGAGTAGCCCAGCAGATATGGCTGCCTGTGTTAGTCTGTGTTATTTCTCTGTAATCATTGATTGTCATTTAAATATTCTGTGGTGAGAAATAATTTGGTTTTAAAAAAAAATCACCAATGCTTTGTACCTAAACTTGTTGAGCTGGGTTGCCCACCCAATCAAGATGGAAATGACTAATTTGGGATGGTATACATAAGCAGCAAAGTCTGCAGGCTACATAAATAAAACTTTACATGGCAGACTTGAATTACCATTGATTCTAACTGATTGGTTGTTGCTATGCTAACAACTGTGTGATACTCTAATAAGTGCCAAATAAACAGCACACACAAAATAACTTTTCCCGTTATTTTTCTCGTTTAACCAAAATGCATTTATAATTGACATTTGTCACCTCATCTGCCATCTTGGATTCATGTTTCACTAAGCTTGGCCCAATACATTTTAGGAATCCTTGTGCCAGGATTAGGCACAATAATAATAAATTATTCAATTTTTTAAAATTAATAAAAAAATTGGCTTTCTGCAAATGTATGATTTAGAATTTTAATTGTCTACACCTCACAAAATTTTGAAGTAGGAGCGACAGGACTTTACTAAACTTTAAATAAAAGAAATTCAACACGGTTTCACAACAGAATACTTTATTCTAACACAGGAACAAACTGGCAGGAAAAGAGTTTTATATTGCAAAATAAAACAGCAGGTTCATTCCTTAAATTTCATTCCATTTTAAGTCTACTTTAAATTCAAATTAGAATTCAGATTCGGCATCTTTTTGCCATGTAAACGTAACTTCAGGACCTGCATTGGATTAAGGCATTTTAATTACATTCTAAACAGTTCACAACCATGTGTGACCAAAACAAGTTATCTTAGGAGGCAGTTTATTTGTGTGGCCTACCTTGAGAAACAGCCCTCACATATGATGCCTTAAGCTGCCTACACAGGCAGCTCACTGTGTTTTAGAACAGATTGACTGTATGGGAGACCTTTACAGTCATAGAGCTACAGTACACAAACAAAAATGTAACAAAAAGTACCATGGTACAGCAATGTTTGTTGTTTGGACATAGGAATCAAACAGAATCACCAAAATACCTTTTGAACATGATGGTACATTCAGATGGTATCTTACACTGCCATTAGATGTTTCCCAAGATTCAGGTAACAGTGTGGTCTCGCTGGGGTTATTGAAAATCTTCTTGATTTAAAGTGAATGATGAGAATTTCAATGTTTACAGTGGTTCGTTTGGAGTTTGTGAGTGAGAGAGTGTGTTTGTGTGTGTTTGCCTGTGTACTCCTGGAGTGCTGGCCTGAGGCCAAATGCTGTGTCTCACTGATAAAGCCTCCAAACTTCTGAAAGCCACGCTGTGAGTGGGCCTTCTCTATCACCGTGGCAACCCCAGAACATTCCCGAGGTTTCTCTTTGCCACCTCTTTTGGCTTTCATCATGGCATTCAAGAGATTGCCCAACCCATCCCCCAACACACACACAAACACACACACACACACACACACACACACACACTCACAAATACACTGACTGTCATTTCGTCTCTATTTCCATCAAAACTCTGTATGAAAATCAAAAAACTGTTTGCCCAATCCTAAGAAGGAAGAAAGAGCCAGATCTTTTTAAAGTACAGCTTAACAACTCAGCATGACACAGAGCGCATGAGAGCACTCTCAGTTCAAATCAAGTGCTTTTAGATTATTTCTACACCATTTCAACTCCACAGAGACTTCAAGACACTTTCGTTGAATTTACCTTCAAGCTACCGCGCATGTCCTTACACTTGTTTATTGTAAATTCCTGCTTTAAACGAGCATGCTAAGTGTAATGTACATGTGCAGTGAATCTAGTGTGAAATAGCGTCATCCCACCCAGACCCGGTTACCAGGAGCAGAAGCAGTAATTGCATTGTATTTCTCTGGGTTCTTTCTAATGGCTTAGCATTGTTTCCCTGCCTGTGCTGCCAGATCTTTTAACTTGTGAAGCATTCTCCTCCTTACAAGTGTCCCCTTCTTTTCATGCATGTGTGACCCTGTGCCCCTTCTCACACCCCCTTCCTCTAAACAATGATCTTCTCCCAGGCATTGCAGCAACTCTCCATCCCACACTGCAAAAACCTTGGACTGGTCATTTGTTTAGCGATGTTGTCTGCAGGTGTGCAGATGATTCTGTATTTTGACCATTTCTCCACCATAAAACACACTTGGATGCAGCAAAACTAGCAAAACCTTTGCTCTGTCCTCTATATTCCCACTGTTACACTTTTCCTTTGTCCCATTTCATCCCTCTTTTCCCAACCATTCCCACCTCTCTCAACGGGTTTTCACAATTTGTGAGGACTTCAGACAGAGTGACCTATTGTTTGGGGGCTGTGCCTTTGACCCAGTAGCTGAGCTAGGGCATTCTCCCCTTTGTCTGCTTGTTATAGCGAGCCCCTCTTAAAGCGGGGCACCGCACTCCTGTGTTCCCACGGCAACCCATCCACCCTACCCCTGCACCGCAGTCAGGAGGAAGTATGAGGTAATGTTTACAGAGCAAACTATGATTGTTCTGACAGACCTTCCTCACTCACTAATTAAAAGATCCTCTACGAGCTGGCAGCCGGAGTGACATACTAAGCCTCATCTGATGTTCAAAGAAAAAGAGGGAGAAATACAGAAGAAATACGCAAGGTTGAAGGATTAAGAGATAGAGAGTAAGAGTTATGTGAGAGAAAGGGTGAATATTGTAAAAAGAGAGGGATGAAAGAAAAAGGGAACAGAAGCTCTTATATCTAGACGTGTGCAGTTTTAGTGGTGAGGTGATGCCACTCGCAATAGCAGGGACACAATAATGCACTGTGCCTTCACTATACAGCTGCATCAACCTGTATCTTGTTCACTAACCACCCAAACTTAGATTTAACCAGATGCTATGTGTGCAATTATGTAATTGTCATTCTTTTTGGTAAAAACTCACCTTGCATTACATTACATTTATAAATTTGAAAACTTACAGAGCATTAATGACATAAGGTAGATATTAACAGTAAGTGCATTTCCTGTAAATCAAACCTATGAACCTGGCCATGCTATCACAATGCACAACCAGTTAAGGAACAGGAAAGCTCCTGGAGGGCCAGTGTCCTGCAGAGTTTAGCTTCTACAATTCCTGGAGGGAGTCCTTCTCCAGAAGCAGGACTGGGCACCCCTGACATAGCAATAGACCAAATTGGCCACTATGTGTTTGCATTATTTGTAAATAGATCATTTTAGATAAGAACAGGAACGGTTTAGCAGTACATTACTGAGTGTGTGAAACAAACCCTTTTGTTTGCCATGATACGATACAATAGTGGAAGGAGAACAGGAAATTAGGAGGAAAAGATGAAGTGAAATCAGGAAAAGTCAGATTTGACTTGTGTTGATAGTATGAGCGCCATAGCCAACTGCTAGAGTAATTTTCACACATTCACATGCTGCCATCATACTGGTGCGGCACTTGTCCTATTCAGTGTCCACACACACACACACCCCAAACACACACACACACAATGTTCCCTTGGGGAAACTGTGAGGAACATGCAGTGAGAGCAAAGGGAAGCAGTGATGCTGCAAGACAGAGAAGCGAGTGAAGCGACTGACACCGCTCTCCTCGTCAAGGCCTGCCAGGCCTATTTTTAAAATGTTGATGCCTGGAGCTCAGACACACTCTGTGCAGTTCATCTGGAGTTTCGGTAGGAAAACACTCTGTGTCTGAAACAGCTTAAGTGACAAGTGAAAGAACCCTGAGATACTCCTAAACAAACACAGACTATTGCTACACTAAACTTCACCATCTTAAGGGCAAATATAATGTGGCACACACATGTCTGTCTCTGTCGCTTTCTTTTATTAAAGCAGAAAAGAAATAGGACACTCTCTTTATGATGGTTAGTGCCGGTAATAGTGTAATAGACAAGAAATGTCTTGGTGAAGCTAAGAAATCTCGCTGGTTAAACTAGTTAAATGATGAAAATTCTGTCTACAGATACATACCCTCATGTTGTTCCAATGTCCAATGTACCCATATGACTTTCAATCTTCTGTGTAAAACAAAAAAGTGTGAATGTTCACACTTCTGTTTTGAATATGTACACATTCAGTGACCAGGGGCTGTTAGCCCTCAAAAATGACCGTAAATGCCATAAACTTGCTTGAAACATGTATGCAGTTTTATTTGAATGGCTATCAGTGGAGTAAAGGTACTTACCCCATTGAGCAAGCTAACTAGACAAGGCTAACCAGCCAAACTTGGTGGGTTTGTTACCCACTGGTTCAAGCATGCAGAATGAGATGGGGTGTTTCATTTTTGGACAGCTATATCTTTAAACAGCACATCAGCATCCAAAACACAAGATATGTCGCTAATCAGCTATAGTGAGCTTGTTAGCAGGGTAAAGCTCCACTAAATGTATCTTTATATCTCCACATCTTCATCAGCTAAAAATGTCTCATCCTGTTCCTGAGTGAAGATCATGCTACAGACCACAAAACATTTTTGTGCAAAACTGTTAGACACATACGCTATGGTAAGACATAACAGATTATGACAGTAAACATTATGAACATGAACAGACAAAATTAATAGCAGTCGTATTAGTGGGGGAAGCTCATTAGGGTATTCATTATAGTACAATTAGAGCGGTTGATGTATCATGTTGCCACCTTGCCCATTTATTTAATGTCACTATTTCTTTCATACATGATACACAACCATGTCCAAAAGCATGTGGGCACTCTATTATCACACCCATATTTGCTTGTCAAATGATTCATATTAAAACCAACAGCATTAGTAGGGAGCTGGTTCTTCCAACAACAGGTCCTACTCTTCTGGAAAGGCTTTCCACTGAATGTTGGTTAATGGAGAGATTTTATTCTATTCAGACCATTTGACCATAACACACTACATATTTAAAAACTTGTCCAAAATAAAAGTAAAAAAACTTGCATGCTTTAACTTTGAGTGTTTGACACACAAAAACAAACTTATTAGTGGAGGAGGTAAAACACAACCTTATTAAACCATTGTAAAGTAGTGGTTTAAAGTAAACCAAGTAAATGGGGCGACAGAATTTGCCCAAAAAATTGTTCCCCAGGAGTGTGGAGTAAAACAGGGACGCTGCATAAGCTTAACCCTGGTCAACATTCGTCACAGAACAGGCAACCAGTCTGGAGAGATCTAAAACCTGTTGTGTCATCTAATAATGGAAACATGTAACACTCAATGACCAACCACTCATACATTATACATATCTGCACACAGTGACAGGAACAAAAAGGAGATCCTCTTGACAAGGTGCATACTCAGTGCCATAAAACCCTCTTGTTAAAAAAAACAACAAAAAAACAAAATGACTACCATAGGAAGAAAGGTTGTGTCCATGCTGATCAAAACAAAATCAAAACAGAGCTGCACTTTAACAGAATACACAAAACAAACATCTGGGAAACCTTTAACCACAAAGTTACAACATACAACATCATTTGATCATTTAACCAACAAAAACTTCCCTTTATATAACGGGAAGACAAAGACTGCAGTCACAGCAGCACAGTATGCGTCTGACTGACACAACATAAGAAACAATGAGTGGATTTGTCTCCATTTTACTACGAATTCTAATGGTAAGTGGACTCTGACAGGAGATGAAAAATACTAACAGTTTGTTAGAGAATACAAACAAATTGGTGAGTAGATTGAATGAAACATCAGAAGTAATCAGTCTCTTAACTTTGCAGGGCTGGATGAAGATCAAGATAGCCGGTCGATGGACATGCGCACAACTCAGTTGCTGCAGGTAAGTGAAACAGGTGAGTAACAGAGTAAAATGAGTTCAGGGAAGATTATAACAGGGGAGCTGGAAGACTTGGGGAATCGTGGAAGGAGCTTGAAGCAGACCAAGAAGCCCATCACAGGGGACCATAAAGGTAAGGAGCCTGTAGTCCACAGTGAGACCAGATTGGGACTGTTACTGAGGTGTTTACTTATATACTGTGGTGTTGGGCAGTGCTAATAAGGAACAGGTGATAACTTGGGAGAAGCAGTATGTTGAGTGGAGGTGAGGGTGGAGCCTGGTTACATGAATGTTTCTTACTGTACTTTTACTAATACATACTTTTCTCTTTACGTGCATATTTTTATCACTATTATTATTAATGAGCTTCCCCCACTAATAAGACTACTATTATTTTGTCTGTTCATTCACTTTTATTATTTAACACTGTTCTTTTTATCTTACGTGTCAAATATACGCTGTATACTTATACACATCACAAGTTATATACATCATGTATGTTGTTTCGAACTGTTATTGATGTCGATTTGTTATTTTATTTGTATGCATCTCTGCTTTAAATATATTAACAATACAACCATACAAGTATTTGTCATGTCAGTAAACACCTTGAAACTAAAAAAATAAAAATGAGAGGTTAACAGGAGAGAAGATAGACTGAGGCTTCACAGCATGAGCCAGCTCCTCTCCACAATCCTACACAGACTGTTTATAACCACAACAGCATCAGATCATCAGAATAGGATAGAGAATTAAAGGTATAGAGAGATAGAGAGAGAGAGAGATGTGAAGAGAGAAGTAACAGAAATCATCAAAGATGGATCCAAAACAAGCTGGAACACAGGAATCTCTGGGAGAGGATGTTGAGAAGGGAATACGCAGATGTGAGAGTATGAGGGAGAACATTAGAATGGAAAGGCTCTCTCCCCTGTTCCTGTGTACAGGCATATGGTGGGTGTAAAGAGGGAAGGGGGGTGCTGCCTCTGGGGGCACAAGGTTGTTTACTTTCTATAAACTCAAAAACATACGGTTGAAAGTGAGTATAT
>JAZGTI010015719.1:0-13218 GCA_036877585.1 Botia kubotai
CAACAGGTGTGGATGTTTTTTCAGTAGTTTTCACTTGTGGATTTTCTCTAAGATGGTAAGCTTTTAACATGTTTACGTGACACACTCGTGACTTGCGTTTTCTTTCAGGAGTACAAATGACGTAGTCGGTCTCACAAATTTTTTTCTGCACCACGTATGGGCCAGAAAAGCGGGCAGACAAGGCGGATCCTGGGATTGGCAATAATACAAGGACCTGCTCATCAGCCTGAAATGAGCGCGGGACCGCTCTTGTGTCATAATGGCACTTCATAACTTTCTGCGCAGCTGCAAGCGATTCTTTTTCAAGGTCGCATGCGTTATGTAAACGCTCTCTAAAACGACTGACATAATTCAAAACATTAGTCTTTGGACTTGCCTCAATTTCCAATATGTTTTCTTTTAGGACTTTGAGTGGACCTCGAACAGTATGCCCGAAAACGAGCTCAGCGGGACTGAACCCAAGCAACTCTTGAACCGTTTCGCGCACTGCAAATAACACCAACGGGACTCCTTCATCCCAGTCTCTACTTGTGTCCGCACAGTATTTCCTTAGCATAGACTTAAGCGTCTGCTGAAAACGTTCAAGACAACCTTGGGGCGGAGGAATAACCTGGTTTGGTTTTCCCATACACTGGCAAGTATGACAAGTTCGGCAAAATTCTGCAACGTATGTCTTTAATCCAGGCCAAAAGAAATGTCTAAGGATTCTATTGTGTTTTTGTGATACCCAGATGACCTGACAACACATGATAGTGCGCCAGGCACAGTACATGCTGACGGTAAACAGAAGGAATGACAATCTGGTGCACAACATTCCAATCAGCATCACTTTCAGTATTACAGTGCCATTTGCGCATTAACAAGTCATTCTCCACAAAATAAGCAACTTTTCCTGTGCTAATCTTGTCAGGAGCAACAACAGAGTTAAAGCATTTCACCAAAGACTCATCTTTCTTCAGCACAGTAATAATCTGGGAACGAGACACAGGTAAACTCAAAACATCATCATTTAACTTCAAAGTCTCCGACTTTGTTTGTCATTGGACAGAAGTTATGTTTTCCTCTAGTAGGGAACGAGCATTTTCATAAAACACAGGCGCTATGATTGACTCTGCCAAGTCAACGGAATCGTTCATTTTCCGTGACTGAGCGCGCGTCAACGCACGCAGGGAACGCGTCAGGGAAGCTCACAGACAACTCATCTGGACAAGAAATAGGACCTGGGTGATCAACGACCTCTAATGCAGGCATTACTTTACCACCGGCCAAATCATTGCCTAGGATAAGACACACCTTTAATGGGAAGAGAAGGGCAAACACCGACCGACACAAAGCCAGTAACTAGCTCACACTGTAGGTAGTCGATGCAACGGCGCCTTCATGAATCCCATTTCTGACTGACTGTGAAGCTTTTTGTGATTTCTGAACCTCTGTCTGTATGCCTCAGGTACAAGCTCGTAAGCACAGAGGATCGCAGATTTAACTACCTCATATTGCAAGCTCTCCTCTTAGGGACAGCGTTGAACAGACCTCCTGGGCCTTGCCAAACATTTTGCACTGGAGAAGAAGGGACCACACATCTTTCGGCCAATGTAAGGAAGATGCGATAGGCTCGAAAGCACTAAAATAAGTATCGACTTTAGTCTCTCGAAATTGTGGTATTAACGAAATATGTTTGCTAACAACAACAGAAGCCTCAGCACGGGCGGGCTGCGCAGCAGCTGTAGGAGAGAGTTTTAATGTGTCCAGCTCGAGCTGTCGCAACTTCACCTCCTTCTCAGCTTCAATTTCAAGCCTGCGGATTTCGAGCCTCAGGTCCATCTCAGCCTGACGCGCCTGTGCCCTTCCCTGTGCCTCAAATTGTAAACAGGCCAAGCAGACTTTTAATTGTCCTTCCTCCTTATATCCAACAGAGACGGGGGAGAACGGATCAAATGGCGGCAAGACGGCCTTGACCTCGGACTCCGCCTCAGCCTCGGCTCTGCCCTTCATCCGACGTCTCGGCACTAAGCGACCGTGCAACAGCGCCAAGAGGCCCGGTCTCTTCAGCATCAACGCCAGGCATAACAAAAATCTTTAATTCAACCAACCTTTCAAATATAGCATGCTTAATATTTTTCTTAAGGACTTGTCTTACCACCGAAATTTTGTAGTGGTCCGCAATCTTCAACAGATCATCTTTTCTGCGACTATCAAATTGTTCTATTGATGGATGATTAATAAACGACTGTAAATCAAACGATGCCATGCTTACTGCTAGTATCAGATACACTACAGACAGCGCAACACTACTACACATCACACGCACACAATACCGCTTTCTGCACAAACTGCTATATGAAAAGCGTGATCACTCTTGCACAAGCACAAGCTATATTTTTTTCTATATTTAAATATACCTTTTTAATGTCTTGGGATGGGTTCTTATGATCTCGGACGAGCCCCCATAAATGTTACGACCCCGAAGTAGCTAGAGGTACTGGGGTTGAACATTTAAAAGATAGACATTAAAAACATACACATAAGCAACGTGCGGACAAAGATATTGTGCCAGAAAAAGTGGTTTATTAAAGTAAGTGCTGAGCAAAATATAAAGGTCGATATATAAACAAAAGAAGGGGGATATGTACAATATTTACGATATTTACATGAACAGATGATCAACAAGACAGGATGGGCACGGGAAGAAGGGATGTGGGCGGCGCTAAATCAAAGAAAATAACAAACCCAACCCTCTAACTTACACATACCCTCTAATCCTGTCTATAAGAAAATGTGAAAATGAAAAGTCTTCAGCGTCCGAGACGCCCTAACTAAACTGCACTCTCTAACAGAAAACAAAAGTACAAGAGGTGGCGCTCGCCACTAACCTAATGTACTAGACAGAGTCAGTCCCTACGTGTTGCAGTGTATGTCACGTGACGTTCTTACCTGTCCGCTTCTCCCCGGCCTCATAACATATAATGCGCTCAAATATGTACAGTGAGGGGGAGAGGGAACAAAAATATGTAACAAAGGTAAAGCGTACACAACGGGGAAAACAACACAGCCAAAATGGGATACAGTATAAAATGGATTGCAACAAAAATAACAAGCACAAAACAGCAACAACATGGGGGGCTTGCGAGTGGTCTGGCATGCTCTTTTAAATGGGAGGGTCTTTTCCAAATGGTAACGGCAGAATGATGACGTCAGCGGTAATGAAGATTGACAGGTGATAGGACCAATGACCGGGTAACTGGGAAAGTGAAAGTGAGCAAGAGAAAAGACAGCGGAGAAACACAACACAGCACAGGCACGTAACAGAAAACAAGAAAGAACAAAGGTTTACAACTTGCTACAGTGGATCCTGAAATGATGTTTAGATGTTTGGTGAAAGAAGATTGAAAATTGAGTTAGCCTATTATAGTATTACAAATAATGTTGTATCTTTTTGTGATGTGTGGGGTGTCAATGAGGTGCTTTGTACAATTTAGGATGATCAACTTGTAGTGAATATTTAATGTTATTAATTGTACATTTTATTTATTGTAAAATAATGTAAGTTTCATGGAGTATTAAAGTGCTTGTTAAACCTCTCTCTGGCTCTCTCTCTCTCTCTCAATATATAAATAGAGAAAGAGAGAGAGTTATGGTGGGGAAAAATCACGTTCGCTAGACCAGCACTTGCGTTCAGATCAGTTCTCTGACGATTTTACCGTAATACGCAGTTTATGCGCGACCGTCAAAATAACGTGGCGGCTAAATTGACCGTGCTTTTCGACTTGGCGGCTTGCTTGACCGCAGTAAAACACTGAGCGCTGACAGAGAAGGCTACACTAAACATGTGGCAAACAGCGCATGTTACAATAACAGGAGAAGATGCCATGACTCACCGTGTTTTACGAGTTATGCCTACCTACCGCAGTTGTTTGATAAACTCAAGCAGATGAAAAACAAAGGAGATGAAGACAGTAAACACAGAAAACAGCTGACCGGCTAGCGCGGAACTAGGAACTTAAGTAGGATTGAATTTCAGTACAAATTAAAGTGCAGAGAAAATACATACTGAAAAAAGTTCTTAATGTTAGAGCCGATGGCAACTTTTGAGAGATCCTTTGATGTTTCTTATGACAGCAAGTTTGGACCTCCTGTTGTGGAAGATCTAATTAAGCACGTTTTACATTTCATTAGAAAGCATATATTTATTTAATATTAACAGATAACAGAGCGCAAACAGCCCATCTGAGAGGTGCTGTGTAGTAAAAGGCAGACAGTTTTGGCACTAAACTTAGTAGGAACAGATGTTCCATAACAGATGCATCATAACTCTGTTTAGCAACAAAACTTTTGTTTTGTTGCTTACTAATACAAGTTTAAGATTGTGACCAAGTAAATTAATCTTTCTTTTATCCCATGTTTTATATTCGATTCAAATTTATATACATAGCGCTTTTTTTTACAATGTTGCATTGTTTCAAAGCAGCTTAACATATTATAAGAAAACAAAAAAACCCTAAAAATTTCAGAAAATTATGGAACGTAACACACTGAATACAGAATACATGGTATTATTGAAAACTGTATTTTTCATTATAAGATGTATATTAGTAAAACTAACTAGTTACATTTTCTGAAGACAATGTGAGCAGTGCTTGCTGTGGCTGATACAATGTTCTAATGCTGAGATATGGCTTATTCGTTTTATTACATGGTTGCTAGTGTTACGGAGGAGGTTCCTGCTCCGCCCCCTGCTGGTCGCCAGCGGGAACCGCCGCCAGAATACTAATCCGCCATCTTCAACTACAATTCCCATCGGCCCCATACCAAGGTCTGATGAGCTTCCTGTTTGCCACCTGCATTTAATTAATTGCCCTATAAAGCCCAGGACTACACTTCAGCCAGTGCGATGTCTTGTTTGCCATGTGCTACATTTCAGAGCGTTTCTCTGGACTGCTTATCGGTTTTTAACCTTTGCTGATTGCCCCTTGTTTTTGATTTGTATATTGTTGTTGATTGTTTGCTACCTGCCTCGACCATTGCCTGTATTTACGTTTTTCTCGTCTTACCTCCATTGCTCTGTCTGCCGGTTTTTGACCTTTGCCTGTTTACTGATTGTGATTTACAATAAACCGCTGCGTATGGATTCTGCTACCTCAGCGTCTTCGTTACAGCTAGAGTGTATCTAGACAGTTAACAGGGTAAAAACAATAGACGGATGTGTTTGTGATACAAAAGAACCAAAAAAACAACTCCCATGTGGGTATGATGTTCTGGTGTTGAGATATCTAATTCATGTTGGTTGCTAGGATGCTCCAAGTGGTTGCTAGGACATAATGATGATTTGCAATTTTATATTGATTCAAAAACTGTCTGGTCTGATTTTGTGACAAACGTCAGGCACTGGGGAATGTCATAAACAGAGATGGCGAGAGAAGCATAATGTTACTAATTACAGTTATAAACACACTGCTGTGACTAGGCAGGAAACAAAAAAGTAGAATCTAACTGAGCTGGAGGTAGGTAAATAGACAATGGTAAGTTCATCACATGCCCACTGCATTTGGGTGATCCAGGTTATGGCTGTAATCTTACATTGGCATAAGGATGAGTACCTAGCTGAACTGGGACAAGTGTCAGGTCGAAGTGGAACCGGGTCAGTCTGTCTCAGGGTTGTCCCATTCCATCTCAGACCCATCAAGTCTGGATAAGGTGGGTTCCTCTGACTACTGGACCTTGAGCAAATGTAAGACAGATAGACTCAAGAGTCAGTACATCTGTTCTTACAGAAAGTGTCTGTGGTACCAGTTTACCTAATTAATACAGCCTAACAATCTCTTAAGGGATTTGAGTCAAATCCATAGGACTGTGTAGGCAAGCTGGGTCTTTAATCTAGATTAAAACTGACAGTGTATCTTCCTACCAGACAACAGGGAAGGGAAGACTGTTCGCAAGTTTGGGCACCAAGTATTAAAGGAATCTAGCACCCACGCTTGATTTCAAAATTCTAGGTATTATCAACTTGCTAGTATTTTTAAATAACAGTAAATAAAATCTCAAGGACTGTAACGAGACATAAGCTCGCTCATGTACTAAGGAGCTAAACCAGGGCCTTCTACGTAGGCAGAACTTCTACGTTTATACTTGCCAGTGCAGTGTTGACAGAACCGGGCTAATATGGTCATACTTGTTTGTTCTTGTAAGAACTCTTGCTGCATTTTGGAACAACTGGAGTTTTTGTACTAAACTTGCAGGACAATCACCCAGTAAGGCATTGCAATAATTAAGTCTCGATGTCATAATTCATGATAATGCATGAATTAACTTTTCATCTTATGAATATTGTGGAAGCAAGTGTTGTATTTTTCATATATATTGTCATTGATTCATATTCAATTTCTAAACTTTAAACACAAAATTTGCAAACATGCTTGTGTGCATTTATGCCATTGTTAGTAAAGTTATGACAACCATGGGGTTACCCTACACAATGCTTAGTCATTGCTGTTGTGGTTGGTTTCAGAAAGGGGTGTCAACAGGATGTGGTTTATCTGCTTATCACCTCAGAGTCTGAAAACAGAAGATAGGAGTCATAATGTAGAAAAATACTTTATATTATCAAAAGTAGCATACATGACATACAAAAAAATAAAGACAATAAAAATAATACACACAATTCATGAGCAAATCCATAATCAGTCTCAAAACAAATCCTTCATTTGGTAATGGAAATTACCAAATTTGCAATTTTGTAGAAGGTGCTATGCCAGTAGGCCAAAATTCTTTCCAAATTCAAGTTGAGGTGACCCTGGGCATCTGACTACTTTTGCCACAATGCAATACACTAAATTTAACCTTATGTTCTCAGTATGATGAATGAATGGAAAGTATTATCAGCTGTGATTTATAACACCTTTCACAAACTTTTGTGGTATACAGTATATACCATGTGTTTCTAATCCATATTTCTGGAGGTCCACAGAAACTACTCCAACACACCTGCCTGGATGTTTTTGCAGTCCCAAAGACACTGATTAGCTTGTTCAGGTGTGCTTAAGTGATAGTATCAGCTTTTTATGCCCTCCAGCTGTTCAGTTCAGTCACAGTGATCTTCACAATAGAGAATTCATGATTTCAAGCAGAGTCTCTACTTCAGCCAATGCTTTTTCTCTTTCCTAATATAGGGTGTTCTGATACTTTGGACACTGAAAACCTTGAGTCACCATTATTGATGGTAATTGTAGAGCTTTGGACAGGACTTTGAAAGACTGATGGGTTGGACTTTCTGAAGTCCCATGCACAGCGTCCATGTTTCTCAGCCCTATTATCTTTATGGTTCTCACTTATTATTACTTGATTTTTGTTAAGCTCTTCTGTTAGCTCTCCAGTAACCATGCACATGTTTGCACTGACGCTAAACCGTCGTTTCAAACGAGGAGAATGATCAAGCGGTATCACCAGGCCTGTAAGGAGGTCACTGCAGCTCTTGGATCGTGCTAGTTCTTCCTCCTGCTGCTGCTTCCTCCTCCTCTCATCTGCTCCGATAGCTTGGATGACATCACTGTAGTCTTCAACCTTTTCAGACATGAACTCAAAGATGTCAATGACGCCAGACAGAGGAGGTGGCTTAGAAGCTTTTTTGACTACTATGGTTTCCGGTATGTCATTGATAGGTAACTTGTGACGTCTTAGTCTCCTTTTCTTAAGGACCTTGTGAGCCTCAACCACCATATGCACATTCCAGCTGAAGAACAGAGACAACCAGGCAAGACCCATGCAGATCCACAGCTGCACAAAGAACCTGTAGAGAGCTGGGTAGTCTATTTCTGGGTTCACACCTGTATGGAAACAGTATTTGTGAATCTTTTCCTCATTAAAGAGAGCAAGAATGCTGTGTTTTTGTTTGTGGTGGCAGGCAAGTATTTTAACTAGTTTTAGGGATTTATTCTAAAGTCTAATCTAAAGTATTAAGATTAGTGCATAACATCCTGCCAATATAAGAAAATCGTTACAAGTATTTTTGGGGGGCTTAGATTCAGTTCATATAATCTAAGAGAAATAGCAACCATATAAAATGCAAGTCCAGGACTGTGCTCGGTCACTTTTTGAGGAAACATGTTACCTTTCTAATTTATTTTATGTAAGATTGTCACCATAAAATAGATGAGAAAACCTAGATCTACAATAAAGTTACCTGCTACATAGTCTCCAAAACCAACAGTGGTCATAGTGGTAAAAGAGAAGTAGAGGCCTTCTAGATATGTCCAATTCTCACAGGCCATAAACACAAAGGATGGGATGATCAGGTGGACCAGAAAACCCCATAAAAGGAATACAGCTGTGCAAATGAACTGAACTTTTTTCTATAGATGGGACAGATGGGACACGAATGTTAGTTCTTTTAGTAAATGAAGAAACAAGTGTTCTTTATAAAAAATGGCAACTTCTTTGGATATATGTTATATTATACTATATTATATGTGATAATAAAGATAGCAGGGATGTTAACAATATTGATGCAAATAAAAATAATTGATTGGGTTGATTTTTTTCTTTAGAAGGGTGAATGCTCTCATGTTCTTACCACAGTAAGGCCTCTGTGGAGGAGCACCTGACTTAGGCGCTTTGCTCTGCCACCAAAGAAAGTACCCAGCTCACTTATCCATGTAAGGCACAGTGGAATGCCACAAAGCCCATACAGAATACAGAACACACGGCCTCTGGCTGTTTTTGGAGCAACATTGCCATAACCTGCAATCAATGAGCAATCAGGTGCAAAACATTTTTATTTTGTCCAAAGATATATTCTTGTGAGATATACTGTATTGTTACAGTAGTTAAGTTTTATGACATCAACAAAAAGTTGAAAGATTTAGTCATATTACTTTACATAATATTTTCACTGTTATTTTAAGGAGGTGATTTTTTGGAGGATCTATTATTAAGTGTGACTTGTATCCTGTATCCCCTAACATTTTTGATTAATATCTGTAACATGACAAATGCATTATTGTTCTTGACAGTATTTCTTACAATATTACTCAAAAACTTGATTTATATACAAATCTGACTTGCAATAAGCCTACAACAGAACTACATACAGCATGACTCAGAAATATCTATGGGAATATCTACCTATGGTAGTGATGACTGTGGCAGAAAAGATAACAGCGTTCTCCCATTTCCAGTTGTTAAATTTTTTTTCTCCTGTTACGGTCACACCTTTTCCAGCCGCCTTCGCCACAACCTGTTGGTTACACATAAAACAATATTTTACACAAGAAAAATACATTTACTACCAGCTCAGTACAGAAGAACCTACTAGATAAGAAACACACTGTTTGTCTATAAACAAAATCATTTGACTCTCATAATTAAAGTACATTATCATAAAAAAAAATTAGAATAACCACATAACAAAAAATAAAAAATTTAAATAAATATAAAAATATAAATTTTAAAGGCCTAAATTGCCGGATAAGCAAACAAACACACCCAAGACCCACGTGATTTGGCCAAAAAAACGGTAGGATTTTTGATCATATTGCTGTGTTACATAATGTGCCAGTAAAACAACGTAGGTAACTATATTTTCCATGTCCACGTGATCAAAAGTTAAACACGTTTTGAGTATCTTTCACTAAATTAAACTATTAAACTATCACGAGTGCTGTGAGGAGGAACAGGGTTTTTTTGTTGTCACATCGCGCTACATCCCCAACAAACAGAACTATTGTGACAATTTTTGTTTTGCTCTCATGTTTGATACATAAAGCATGTGGACACCACAAAAGAGCTACGTTTTGTATACGGGTAAGTGTGCATTGTACTGGCAAAGGAACATTCCTAAGGATGGTTTCGGCACTTTTATTGCCCGTGGGGGAATGTTCACGACAATCGCTTATAGTCTCTTGTATTTAAATATCATGACCTTCGTGGTTTTGTTTTCATATACGAGTTTGAAATGGGGGAGAGGTATTCGCGACAAAAAGCGGATCAGGTTACAAAACAATGCGTGTATAAAGTGTAATAAATATAAAACCCCTGTTGAAACAATTTAACAATGTAAAACATTAATGTCCCAACTTTTTCAGTCACAAATCCGTCAGACATCACAAGCTCCATACCAACTGTAAACTCTATTATATCAGATCGTTTGGAAATTTTATAACTTTTTCAATATCGAGCGTTATTTGCTATTTTTACCCAAATAATTCTGCACAATCATTGTCTTAAGCTTTGTCTGAAGTTGTTTGGTTTACCTCAATTATTCGCTCCAAATCACTCTTCTTTAAACAGGGATATTTCTTTAATATATAGTCCGTTTGGTTTTTATAATCATCTAGAGCTGATGTCCAATTCGGTTCTTCAAGGATCTGAAATATCGCAGCTCCGACTGATATGTAGAAAATTATTACTGAGGTCAAGATAGGTCCTTTATCTGCCATTTTACTTAAGTATATACACTTATGTTCATATGTGTATTACAGTTACAAACAATGCATATGCTGGTAACATTCGGTAAACTGTGAGCTACACGTAATGAAGATGAGGGTGAGGAGGAAGTAGGAGCGGGAGCCACGCCTTTAGGTGGGAACGCAAGGAGTGTCTGTAAACTAAAACTTTATATTAATTTTTAACAATTCGTGGTAGCTTGCAATTTTTCACTTTTTTCAGTTTTTGTCTTTTTTAATAAATTTTAGCATAGGCACACGAAGTTGCCAAAAATATATTGAAATACTATTAGGGGATTAAAAGTACTACATAACACAAAATTAAGCAAAACGGCATTTGAAAAAAATTATGACTAGCATCTTTAGTTTTCTTAGCCATTTTTGCCATTGGTTTTTAGGAATAACTAACTGGTGCTAGAGTGAGTTTTAACAGAGACGTGAGATCAGTGTCCCTCAAATTCAAAAATGTGTCCTACCAGAGTACTCCTGTAGTTTTTAATTACAATAAGTTAAGTATACTTGTGTTTACCAGAAAGTTGAAACAGTCTTACTTTTTGTATATTTTAGTGTGCTGTATTTCTTATTTTATTATTTAAAATTTTTGTGCTTCAAAGAGTGCATGAGATTCATTCATTTTAAGTGTGGCTAAAGTAGCCAGATAATTTTTGAGGTAACCATATTTAATTACCATATTTTCCCCTCTTTCTTATGACAGTAAATTTAAAGAAGTTCTCTTATTGTTTTCTGTCACATTTTAAAATACAAAAGCTTGAAATTATAATAAAAGCAATATAGCAATGACTTAATTGAATTACTTATATAATACTGTTAAAAAGTTTACAGACATGGCTCAAACTGAAACTAAATATTAAAGAAATGCGAGATAAATTTTCTTTGTGTGAATGCAGGGCTTCTAAACATGATCTTTCTTTCTTTACACCTGAAGAACGCTATTAAAAGTTTTGGAATTTTTCATTATATTCTGTGGCCTTTAAACAGAAAAAGCCTTCTGTGAATTCCAACTAATTTTCTCATATGCCAAACAGGAACTCATGGCCACAAGAGAGTGAATATCCTCCTCCTGTAAAGGGGTGGGGGAGATGGGGGCTTTGTGCATGTGCTATGTGACATGCTGTATCAATCAACATGTGTTGATTAACCTTAATGCGTAACTTTCTTTAGGTGAGTTATTTTTTCAATGTGGGGAAAAATATATATTTTAGGATAAGTGTAGAACGTTTGAGACATCTGTTTACAATTTATCTGTGTGTAATAAATGCATTGCTATTGTACTGCTTATCTATACTGTATGTACAGTATGAAGTATGATTTTTGTATTTTAACCTGGAGTAACATGAACAGTTATTGATATAATACATTTGTTAACAATAACCCATAACCATATACAGATGTATACACAAAAGTGAGTTTATATTTCTATAAGACATTTTGCCATATCTGTTTGTTTGCTTGACAACAATAACAACATTTGTAACAAAATAAGGGAAAGAGATGTAACAAAAGAACACGGTAAAAAAAAAATGTTGGAAGTCCCATTAACACCTGTTCCATTCATAACAACACCAGTGGCCTGTACCATGAAGGTAGTTAAACAAACTTAGGGATACGGGATTAGTTTTGAGTTGACAAAACTATAAGTTACGTGCGTAACCCCAGTTCTCTAATAGCATTAAGTGAAGTGTCAAACTATGGGATACGCCCTTTCTGTGTATTCCTCAGAAGCCCTATACCATTACAACAGACTCTGTTGGCTGGCACAGATGACACTTGTGGCTCATTGAGTGGCGCCACACACAGTATAAGAAGAGCAGCACAGCGTCATTACTATATTCAAAACAAGCTAACCTTTTCTCGCTTCACACAGAAAGGAGGGTAATCTGGTGAGACATCTCTTTTAATGCAATCAGAGAACCAGGGTTATACAAGTAACCTATAGTTCTTTCTCAAGCATACATTTCAGTGTCTCACTATGGGATATCATAACTCCTGGATTATGCCAAGGAATATGCTTTTACTATCCAGTGCAATAATATCAGTTTTGTGATCAGCCTTCCGGAACGCGCTTAATCAATAATTATTTAACCAAACCAAAACACATTAATCAATAATTATTTAATTGTCATTGTGATTTACTGTTAACAGATATAATAATAATGATAAAACAATTATACATAAATAAAATTATCATTTAAATGTAAATTAAATTACATTTGTAAATACATTAATATACATTTAAATTTTTCAAAAGAGTGTTGTTTATTAATAATTCTTAGACGGACAAAAAGTAACAAACCGCGTATCTATTTCACATACCCAGAATTCCGAAATCAAAGTTGGGTCAGCTGTGTCATTGCGTTGACATTCTGTGGTAAGTTGACACTGTGGCCAAACTAACCAAAGATAAAGCGTCATCTTCATCTGACAGTTGTCAATACCATAATAGCGATGATTTTATGAATTTCTTTAATAACAAAATCACCACTGCAAGAGACAAAATCATAAACATGCAACTGTCTCCGACACAAACAAATCAGGTGGCGCATCATAACCTGCCCAGGGAACAACTCCAGCCATTCTCTCCTATAGATGTCAAAAATAATCATAGCATCTAAATCAACAACATGTATGCTTGATCCTATACCTACCAGGTTGCTAAAAGAGATGCTGCTTGAGATTATAGACCCTCTACATAGTATTATTAATACGTCATTGGTGTTAGGACATGTCCCAAAGCCTTACAAACTGGCAGTTATCAGACCCCTTA
>JAZGTI010015720.1:0-13217 GCA_036877585.1 Botia kubotai
TGTGTGTGTGTGTGTTACACCAGTTCATGTGCATACTTTCCAACGATCCTCATCTGTAAATCACTGCAGACATTTTCCCTACACTTTTGAACTCTCTTGCATAACTGTCACATCTTCAGTAGTTGTGTGGGCCTGTTTGGACTGAAAAGTGCTGTTTACTTTAAGCAATGTGGGATGTGCGACTGGGTTAGTTTAAGATAGGAAAGAAATCTTTACCAATCACACACACACAGTAACACAATATGGCCGGATCGTTTTCGGAAAACCGCCAAAAAAGTATTTTCAAGAGCAGCGCGTTATTTTCCTTTGACATTAAAGTACTTCAATAACGACGACACGTCACATTTTGTATTGAACCGAAACGCGTAAATATTACATCACACGCGCCGGCGCGTCAATATCGTAGTTCGGGTTCACTTTTGCAGCGCTGTGACAAGCTATTTTAATCCGCTGCCATTTCAACAACAGACAATACCTCGCAAGACCCTGCGTTTCCATGACAACGTGACTCACAGTAACTCTTTGAGCGTACCTGTGCCAGCTGGGAATGCCTCACAACAGTCATTTCACGCTGTCTCTGTTGCCAAACAGCTCTCGGTTTAGCACCTTTACCATTTTAATTTTCAATAACACCAGGTGCATTACGTGTCCCCCAGCATGAAAGAGCTATTGTGGGCTTTGTAAGTCTTTCAATAGGACTCTTGTCAAATAGAAGGTCTTTAATTTCTACCTACGCTAGATGTTAAATACTCGCTTATTGGCCGTCATGGAGCGGCAGTGATTGGCTGCTGTGAGTCTGATATTGGCTGGAGATGTTTGAGATGTCTGTTAGATTCGCTGTACAAACACACGCAGGCTGCAGGAGATGCAGGGTGTCACCTGTGGCAGGATGCTCATGTCAGAGATAGTGAAGGCAGTGATGAATTATCTCACAGCAATGTTTTCCTCACGTTACACCACACAGCAGTGTCACACAGTTACTGGAAAATCAGTTTTGCTCACAAACACCTACACGCTTTAAAATTAAGGTTCCTTAAAAAGGTTCTTTACAATGGTGCCATATAAACAGTGGTTCTCAACCTTTTGGACTTTAAGGTCTACAATAGTATTTAAGGTCCCTCCCACCGGCAATTTCTACCCAATGAAATGTTTCAGAGCTTGGCATAACTTGAAAGATGAAGGTATGTAAAATAACCACACAAAATATCTTAATTTTTTGTTGTTTTAGCTTATTTTAATGCTTGTTTAAGTCATCTTGCGGCTTCTTGGAAGTATTTAGAGGCCCACTAGTGCCTCGACCGCCTGGTTGAGAAACATGGTTCTCTAGAAGAACCATTTTTGGTTCCCCAAAGAACCCTTCAGTCAAAGGTTCTTAAAAGCGAAACAGAAACTTTTGTGAGAAAGAAAGGTTATTTTAATGTTTATGGTTCTTTATGGAACCATACAGCCAAAAATGGTTTCTCTATGACATTAGGAAGGAATTTTTTTAGGAGTGTACTGTTCTATTTGCATAGATTTATAGGCGTTGCATGCATAAAATTAGCAGTAAATCAATATTATAGCAATGTTTGCTCATCGTGTACAATGACTGTAAGATTTTGACATTTGAAATGGCAAATGTTATCAGTAGATGCTCAGCCTAATTGTAATGAAATAACATTCAGGCGCATTAGTCATGCGTACTGTAATAAACGACTCGAGAGCGATAGAGGATGATTACTCGAGAGGCATTAGGAAAACAATGACTTAATCCTGAGAGGAATCGTGAGTATCCACAGCTGTGTTCTCCTGTAACCTTTGACCCTCCCAGCTAACAGGAAACATTCTCAGAACATTGGCCAATGTTCTCTAAAAGTTCTCTCAAAGTTATCAAAATCATTCTTGCAGTACTTTCATTCAGTAATCATTCAGCGGAACGTTTTAAAAATGTTACTGAGTTTAAAAATGTTTAACTAGTGTTCAATGGCTCTAACCCGCAAAAATGTAACAAATAAACGTTTTTAAAAAAAACGTTTGGAAAGAGCACAAACTTAATGGAAATGTTACGGAAACATTCTTACAAGCTAAAATTGTTAGCTGGGATTTAATAGCACTTTAACAACAGCATGTATAGAATGCCTTATTTCTTGTATAATAATATAGCTACTGGTTTGGCATCGCTGGCATTATTCCTCCGCTTGGCTGTTGTCACTCGCTGTTGTTTAGATTACCAACTTATCATTACACCCACGCCATATATATATATATATATGAGGAAACTTCAGACACAAGTCAGCTTGCTGCATTTCTGCCTAAATTAGCCTCTGGTTAGTAATCGCCTTCTGTCATATTAACGTATTTGACGGTTGTATTTAAAGACTGTTTATTCGATTGCATAATATTCGATGTGCTTGTTCCTTATGTAGCATCAACCCTTGAACCCTTCTGTTCTGTCGTGGGTCGTTTGGACCTCCTTCAGACCTTAATGCAGATTAACTAAAAGACTTTTTAGTTTGAGTCTTTGTGATAACGTCCACTAATGCGATTAGAACATGGTCATTTAATTTATGAATGTATTATATTATTATTATATTCATTATATTCAGCAAGTATGTCAGAACTATATGTTTAATTTCTAGAAATAAACTAAACTCAAATAAACTGAAATAAAATAATGCTCTTTTATTTTCAGTTGTAAGACATTTTCATTCAATGTGTCACTGAGTCTCCGATAAAAGAATGGGAATCTCAATAAATATAAACATATAATAAAGCATGACGGGAATATTTTATGCCCCCGACATTTGAGCTATGTGGAGCCCTCAGACTTGTGCACAAGTCATTTAACATGAGCAATGTTGGTCTATGAGAAATGTATAAGATATCTCAGCAGCGTTATGGGTTTAAGGTCCCACATTATTATGAAGGAATATATGTGTGTGCATGAGCTGAGCTTGTGAGATGTATTTACTTTGATATTCATAAAGGAACCAACGCATTTAAAGCAGCACAGTCTATACACATCATACACAATTGCTCTTTACCACATCAACTCATTGAAGCATCTTCATTTTTTATTATGACCCTCCTGTTACGTGGCTAAAAGCCCCTGAGCTCAGTTTTCCCCTGTGGGTTTTAATAAATGCTGGCATGTCATGGGGTATTACTGATATGAAGTAAAGCTGTGATGAGGACAATAAAAAGCACTAAACATTCCCCCTCTTGACCTCAACTAGGTGCTACGGAACAAGTGTGGACTCTGTTATATAATGCATAAAAATATTTGTCAGACATGCCCTTGCTTTAGCTGATATATTATTTATATTAATAGCCATATGATGGGTGTATTTGTGTTTTATGATTGCATGGTATATATTTTGCATATGCCTCTATTGTTTTATAATTAGTTTTATTTATAGAGAGGACCTATTTTGTAATCTTTCCAGTCTTTTTGGTATTCATAATGCTAATCATTTGCTCTCCAAAGCGTTTCTAAAAGGAATGTTTTAATGATATTTAATGGCAAAATGTTTTTAATGATGCATATTGTTTTAGAACAATATACAAAAGAGAGAGAGAGGGAGAGAGAGAGAACGAGCAGGTAAGTACATTCGGAGGCTCTGTTGCTAGAGACAGACACAGGTGGGATAATGAGCCTTTATCATGCAGACACCCACTGCACACTCGTCCCCAGACGCGCAGCTGGCTCTGCCTCTCGGCTATTGTCTTCCTCTTTTTTGATTTGCCGTTTGTAAAGAGCTGATAGTGAGCCATGCGTCTGACTCACGTGCTGCCAGGGGAAGCCCTTCACTCAGGAACAGGCGCGGGGTCCTCTCACTTACTTCCGGTCATTACACACTCATTATACGCCTCTGATTCTTCTTTCGTCCACAGTTCTACACTGATGCGTCATTAGTAAAGATGTTGTTTTTGTACTGTGTAGTTGTAATGCGCACTGGGGGAATAAGTTAAGGGTTTTATAGTTATTTTAAATAATGCAATGGTATGACATACGTTTAGTTAGTCTTATAGGAAACCCAGAAGCGCAGCCGTAAGGTCTGTGTTGGTGTATTTCACTATTTCTACACGAAAAGGGCCTCCCACAGTCGCTGCCCTTGTGCGCATGATCCAAGAACAAAGCAGAAGTGATAGAGTCGCCGAGCTCCACCAACACCAGCGTTGAGAAGCGCAGGACTGGACGCTTCTAGCGTGATGGAAACTGAACGGCGCTCGTTCTGCCACAAAAGTGCAATTTATATTCACCAGAAATGATTTTTCGTGCCATAGTACAGATCTGAATTGGAAAATGTGCAGGCGTGAAAAGAAAACGCGATTGTGCTTCAGCACTCTGGACAGCTCACGGGAGTTGCGCCTAACGCGCCTTACTGGAGTTATATCGTCTGGGCATCGCGTTTAATTGACATCATGCAGCCAATAACATTATTTACCCTCAACAGTGGCAGATACAGCGCAAGTGGACTTTTGAAGTGAGAAATGGACTTTGCGGAAATTCTGTTTGCTTCCTTCATCGTTGTGGTTGCGATTGTTTCTTTGTTGTCGAACTTACTGGTGTTGCTGTGTTTCGTCCACAGCAGCGAAATACGCCGACAGGTGCCAGGTGTGTTTACCATGAACTTGTCGTTTTGCAACATACTCATTTCGGTCTTAAACATGCCGTCCACTTTAGTGGGGATTGTAAAGAACCAGCAGCCTTTTGGGGACTGCTTCTGTCGCACGGTCAGCTTTCTGGAGACCTTTTTGACAGCCAACAGCATGCTGAGCATGGCAGCCCTCAGTATAGACCGCTGGATCGCCGTGGTGTTCCCGTTGAGTTACTCCAGCAAAATGCGCTACCGGGACGCGCTGATCATGGTGTGCTATTCGTGGCTCCACTCGTTCACGTTCTCGCTCATACCTCTGCTTTTCTCCTGGTTCGACTACAGTCCCGTTTACGCGTCCTGCACGCTGCACTTGAACGAGGAGAGCGCACGGATTAAGTTTACTGTGTTCACCATCGTCTTTCACGCCACTAGTTTCATGCTGTCGCTGCTGATTTTGTGCGTAACATACTTGAAGGTGTTAAAAGTTGCGCGCTTTCACTGCAAGAGGATTGACATCATAACGATGCAGACGCTTTTCTTACTGGTAGATATTCATCCCAGGTACGTACGACCGCTCATTCTTAGCATCAGATATGAGTGTAAGTTGGTTTGCGCTGCGTTCCCCTTATGTCACCTATTAACATGTTGTCATGTTCTTTTGCAGTGTTAAGCAACGCTGTCTCGCGGAACAAAAGAGGAGGAAACAGCGCGCTACTAAGAAAATCAGCATTTTCATTGGGTCCTTCATCATCTGTTTCGCCCCATATGTCATTACAAGGTATGTGCTGTTTTCACCATAAGATGTTACCCCATAATATACACCGGGACATATTTTAATCCGGGATTTAATCAAATAACACGGATTATAAAATGAAAGTCACGCAGCTGTTTCAAGCGTCCCACGTCGGTTTGTTTATCGTTATGAACTTCATTAGTTTGGTTGTAAAAATGTTCCCCCACAACCAAAAATGTCTCGAAATGGCGTCATGTAATTGAGTCGTGAGGTGACGTTAACAAGACTGAAAAAACGTGTTTTCTAAGAATAGCTCTTGTTCGCCAGAGGTGACGGGACACATAAACACTTTTCGCTACGCAGGTCGGCTCGTGATCGTCGAGTAAGGCTCACCTGACCCGAACGCAAATTTCCTCTCACTTCCTCCATGTTCCTCCACATTTCCTGTCCCTGCCGCTCGTCCCTTTAAATGACCACATATATCATTATATTTAGAAAATAATTACACTTTACAGTAAGATCGTATTTGTTTACATTGACATTTGTCAGCATTGGCTGACGAACAACGAACAATATATTTTTCAGCACTTACTGTATTTTTTGTATCAATTAATACAAATACAATTGTGCATTGTGTTAATTCATTGTGCATTAACAGAAACGACTTCTGATTTGAATCAAAACAATGTATTCATAAATGCTGAAATTAGCATTAAGATTAATAAGTGCTGTAGAAGTATTGCTAATTGTTAGTTAAAGATAACTAATGTTGTTAGCTAAAGTTAACAAATGGCTTATTATTGTAAAGTGTTACCAGGTTTTGGCATATTCCCAGCCAGTATGCAAACAAGACATGAAACAAGATTAATATTGAGTTAAGTTCTTGTCTTTAATGTTGTTGTTAAACTCTTTTCTGTTTCCAAGGTTGACTGAGCTTCTTCCTCTAGTGGACATTAACCGCCACTGGGGAATTGTCTGCAAGTGTTTAACCTACAGCAAAGCAGCTTCTGACCCCTTCGCCTACTCCCTCCTGCGCCAGCAGTACAAGAAGGTCTTGGTAACGGAAGCCAATCGGCTGCTAAAGCGCGATTTGTACCCCTCCTCCGGACACAGCAGCTCCATGGACACAGAAAACGACTACAGCCTTCAAAGAATTAGCTAATGACAATTGCATACACTGGAAAATCCCAATGCCTTGATTTCAGAAGCGTGCGTGAGGGCTCAAAGAATAGCTGACTGAATGATTTGTGTGTGTGAGAAAAACAGAGAGGGATTGTGTGGTAATCCAGCTGGTGATGGTAACTCAGCTGGTAATGACCTACTCTAATGTAACCAGAGGATTGTGATAAACAAGGACACCAGCGCAGTAAAAAACAAACATATTCATACCACTAGTACTAGTTTTGGGTTAACTAGTACAACATTCACGCTCTGTGGAATATACTATATACTGGTATATATCTAATGTGCCCCTAGCTCATAAGATTCCATTCGGAGGATTAGGTTATATAATGGTTGACCATTCTGGAAATTTACTCATAGGAATCTTTGGAAATCTACAAAATGCCAATTCATATCAGATTACCTCTCAACTTAGATCAGTGTGTGTTTTTGACCTGTCTGAAGTTGCCATTAGAGTGGACTATGTGGTTAAACGATTTTTCACGTACGAGCATATATTGGTCACTGGACAGTGATGCACTTTGTTCTATCTTAGTATTTGGTATTAGTGACAGAACAGCCAAAGGTGAACATCTCTACGAGCTATTGTTGTAACTGAATGTACTAGATTAGCGTAACAGCTGCTTATAGTGCTAGTACATTGTTCTCTTTGGTGGAATGTTGCGAGTTGTTTCTGCAGGTGAATTTGTTAGACTCTCGGTGTAGCTACTTTGCACAGTACAAGACATTTATGGTGTACTCGTTTATTTTTTCATATTTTGTTCTGTTAAACAGTTGTAGGGTTTACGGAGTATCAGAGTTCAAACTACGTAAGTGCTTTATACCGTTGTATTAGTGCCAGATTTGTTCATATTTATTGAATTTACTGTTTTGTGAAAATGGTGCAATAAAGATACTGTAGAAAACCAATCAAGCAAACCTTTAAAATGGGAAGATGATTTGAGTGTTGATTTGATGAGATTGTTTGTAGTATTTATTTAGTATTTGTAGTACAGTATTCATTTGGAAATACTTTTTGGGATGACGTTTTATAAATGAAACTCACTATAGCTTGTGAAATCTTTAACCAACTTTTAACTTTTTTTTTACTAAACTTTTAATAGCTATCGTTATTTCTTTGTTTTAGATCCTGGAAAGTAAGAAAGTAATAAATTGTTTAAAAATTATGAGAAGAGAGAAATGACAAGAACGTGTTTAAGAAATTGCAGAAATTCAAGAGTAGGCGTTGTTTAAATCGGCATCGGCTCTCTGCAGAGTCCTTCAAAAGTGAAGAGCGATCTGAAGGGTTTTGTGATTATACAGACGTCCTCTAGGACAGTTTACGTACAACTGGAAGCAAAGTGACGTTAACAAGCCTACAAGGATTGGTATAAAGCCACGTTTCTGCGCCACCAGTGAGATAGCCCGAAATTTTCCGCCATCATTTAGTTTTGTTCGTTTTCTTTTTTTTTTTGCTGGTGTGATTCGAGTCACGTTTTGAACGCTGAAATATTGTGAACTTTTTTTTAAGGATAACACGTAAAAGTTTTGCTTTATAATGCAGTTGGTGACGGAATAAAGTGCACGCACGTATACAAGATCTGAGAAACTTCCGGAAAGTTTTAGATTAATTCAGAAGGATCGTCTGAATAGTTAAAACAGAAAAATGAAGGTAGTCTTTCTCCTCAGCGTTGTGACTATAGTTCGCTGCGCCCTGCCTCGTTGTGAACCTGGCAACTATTTCCAGGGTAAGTTGTTGTGTTTACAGATCCTTGTATTATAATTATTCAAAACTGCATTTTTAAAAACTTTAAAAACTTTTTTATCGCACTAAAGCTATAACTGCAACAGCACGGAGATCACTTAAAGCAGTTTTAATTACAAGCATAATAATTTATGAATCTAATCTCGAAAAGTTGCATTTAATGTTGATTTAAAAATCGCTGCCAGGTTTTTAAAAACACACAGTCGATACAGAATTGTTACAATAGTCGCTTTGCAGCGCCATCGTGTGTTGTGTGTCAAAGTAACGCGCTTGTTTTTTTCCGTACTCTAGGTTGGTGTAAAGTTCCAGTTGAGCAAAAACGTAAGTGCCACGTGTTTTGTTTGTATAAAAATCGATGTTAGCTTTGAACGCAAACCTTACATGCTTTGCACGAACATTAATCTGGCACGCATTTATATAGAGCACACGAATACCGCGCCATTTGTATTCATACTTGAATGCTTCGTAAAGTGGGGTAGACTGATAACAGGTGTAGATGACCCCTTTTCTGGATGGAGTTAGGAGACGTGAACTGCAGCGAGAAAAAAACGTAATGCCTCAAGGTGCAATTCGTAACTTTCGCCTCTGTTTGAAGCGTAAAACCGCAGTCAATTCAAATAAAGCCAAACTGACATTTCCCGGGAAATAGGACCCGACAGCTCAAATGATAAATCATTATTATAAACTTACCGTTGTGAATTGGGGTGAGGTAAGGAGACTATTTTAAACACTGATTTGTCGTGTACTTGCTCAATAAGTGATTTTTGTTCATTTTAGCCCAAAAGAGTTACGGAGCGCAGCTTTCATTTGTCTATTTAAAGATGAGCTCTCGCTGAGAAATGAAACCGAATCTTTCTGCAGGCTACAGGGTTCTACCTCATATGAGGTTCGTACCTCATATGGCTGTCCAAATGATCGATTGCACTATACAATATTAATATTTTAATCAGAGGGAAAAATGTGTAAAGCAGAGGAGTAGCCATGTAGATGTCTACATTCACAGCCGGACTTAAAGCACGAGTTTATTCATTGTCCGTGCTTATTTGGAAATAACATTAATTTTAATTAGGGGTTTATAATGCAGACTAAACAATTTACATTAGCTGACAATCACGTAACACGTCGTCAGGCACACTCAAGCAAAAACGAAACTGTGATGACATCATCGGTCCATATGGTAAATGAAATACATAAATATAAAATGTTGCATTTTAAAAGCCTATATTCTGTATTAACTGCGCACTTATAAATATAATGCAAAAATAATGTTGCCAAGGAGGTTTTTTTTTTGCAGCAATGTCATTGAAGAAACATTTTGATTCTCCAAAGAACCATTTCAGCCAAAGGTTCTTAAAAGAACCATTTATAGTCATATAGAGAACCTTTTTTACTATAAAGCACCTTTTGTGCAACAGAAAGGTTCTGTGGATGTTAAAGGTTCTTTATGGAACCATGCAGCACGAAAAGGATCTTTTAGGAACCTTTTTGAATGTGTGTTTGTTCTTCTTTCCTCTTAGCAAAATGCACAGATATGGTACTGGGATACTGTGACGACATGCCCTACTCCAAGACTTTATTCCCCAACATTCTTGAACACAAGTCACGTGACGAGGTCGAGCTGAGCACAGAGTACCTGCTCTTGAGTGTGATCCATTCTCTATTGAGTGGTGAGTGCAGCCCAGACGTCCGCATGCTGGGCTGCTCAGTGCTCGCCCCACGCTGCGACAATGGCAAGATCGTGAAACCCTGCCGCAGCTCCTGTGAGTTACTGCACAAAAGCTGCGCGCATGCGTTTGTTGGCATTGACATGGCTTGGCCCTATTTCTTAGACTGTGACCGTTTTTTTGTCGGCGAAGAGGAGGGCTGCTATGACCCCTTGGAAGGCCTGAGAGGTAAGCCTGCAGCACTACTTACTTCGAAAGCAGCGTTCTCATAAATTCTGAATTCTCTGAAGCAGTTATAAAATTTTCCTGGACGTTTAGCACAGTGGTGCTGAGTATGATGATGTGTGTAAATGCGATCGTAAATTCTAACTCAGTGAGGCAAACTTGGGTTGGGTTTGTTTAATGTTGTGCTCATGCTGTTTTTAAAGCAGTATTTGTTGTTGTAAAGCGACCCAAACTCACAGATGTTTGGCACAGCCTGTAATCATTTTAATTATTCCCATACGATAATGTTTTTGAAGCTAGACGCAGTTTGAACTCACAAAGCTGTTCTTCATCTTTGATCTTTTGTTAAGTCTGTGGAAACTGCGGCAACAGCAAATACGTTTGCCTAGTGTCAGCCAAGGGTTGCTACCCAGCTAACAGGGAACGTTCTCAGAATGTTGGCTAACATTCCCCAAAAGTTCTCTAAACATTATATATCAAACATCAAAAGCGTAATTCTTGAAGTAGTTAGTGGAATGTTTTAAAAATATTACAGAATAAAAAAATGTTTGAAAAATGTTCTTATAACCAAACAATACTGTTAATAATTAGTCTAAATGTGTGATGTTCTTAGAACTTTCTAAAGTTACTTTTATAGGTTGTGTTACTTAATAAAAACATTACAGAAACGTTCCTACAACCTAAAATTGTTAGCTGGGTTGGCAGCTTGCAAATTCCAAAATTTTTCAATACTCAGTAACTTTTCTGGAGACATTAAACCATTTAGAGGTTAATTCATATAAATAGATGTATTTTGTGTACATATGTATTTGAACATTCAATTTCCTGCTGTCTTTTCATGTGAGCACTTTGTTAGTTCATATTTAAAAGTATCTCACCTATAATCCCACTGTTGTATAATGTGTGATATCAGACTAATCAATGCTTGTTTTCCACTGTCTTGATGTTTATGGATGTGATCACTTTTAAAGAGAGGCAGGAGATCATGGATCAGGAGGTCATGACCAGCGTTTTCCCTGAGGAGCCTTCCACAGCTAATGAGTTCACCTATCACTCCAACACTGAGATGTTTAACCTTCTCAAAAAGACAGCAGCTCGCTGCCCACATATCTCCAAAACCTACAGCATTGGCAAAAGCTTTGAAGGCAAAGATCTGCTTGTGATCGAGTTTTCAAGTAACCCCGGAGAGCATGAATTACGTGAGTAATTTTCCAGGGGATTTTTCCACAGTTTGATTTACAGCACTGAAGTGGACCAGCAGACAGGCGCTCTGTTTACACCGTGTGAAAACTGTGTGATTAAACATCAGGATAAACATTACATTATGAACATAAACATCATGAACGTTCCCAGCTAACAGGGAATGTTCTCAGAATGTTGGTTAACGTTAATGTTGGTTACTCTAAAAGTTCTCCCAAAGTTATTCAAAAACGTTCTCACAGTAACACAACAACAGAACTATAAATATAAAGTGGAAAATTTCTAAAAGTTAAAGAATTACAAATGTTTGAATAATGTTCTTATAATCAAGCAATACAACGTTTAAAAACGGGACATTTTAGGACTTATAACATTTTTAACGTGTTTGTAACTTAATGGAAACGTTAGGGAAATGTTCTTACAACCCAAAATAGTTAGCTGGGAACTCCCTGTCCTCCCCAGGAGAAAAGTTCCAGGAACTATGCAAAACATTACTAACAACAGATTGCGAGAGTTTTCCAGCAGGACATTTCCAGAATCGTGTTCTTTTTCAGATAATTGTTCTCTAAAAGTCACACAATGTGTACTGCTACAAACAGCCCATTTACTTTTCCCTGTACTGTTCTCGGCCAGTGGAACCAGAGGTCAGATACGTTGGAAACATGCATGGGAATGAGATCATGGGCAGAGAGCTTCTGCTTTATCTCGCCCAGTACTTGTGCTCGGAATACTTGCTTGGAAACAGTCGGATCCAGACTCTGGTCAACACCACCCGCATTCACATCCTTCCGTCGATGAACCCTGATGGGTACGAGCTGGCCTTCGCTGACATGCAGAGTGGGAGTGATGCTGATTATGATGAGGTACAAGCAGACGTGTGAAAAAATCGAGACATTCGGCTTATTTCGAAATTAAAACAAGACATCCCAAACATTCTGTTGAAGTTATTTTAAAGTTGCAATCTGTAACTTTTGCCTCTCTAGCACCATCTCTGTTTGAAACATGAAATTGCAGGTGTTTGTATACAGTACTTGAGTTCAAGGTATACATTTTTATTAGTATAACCTGGGAATCGAACCCACAACTTTTGCGCTGAGCTACAGGAACAGACTTTGCCAGACGTTATATTACATTTGTTCAAGTCTAATAAAGTCAAACTGGCATTTCCCGGGAAATCCGACCGACAGCTCAAATTATAAATCATTATTATAAACTTACCGTTGAGAATCAGGGTAGAGTAAGGAGACTTCTTTGAACGTTGATCTGTCATGTACTCGCTCAAGAACTGATTTGTGTTCATTTTTAATCCCCAAAAATGTTACGGATGGCAGCTTTAAGTTTTGGGTTTTTATAAGGTCCTAAAACAAGTTTATTAGTCCTAATTTTATAAAAATTGCAACAAAGTTCTCGCTTCACTTGTGTAATATGCAGATTGCCAGACCTCAAGTGAACTTCATCGGCAGAGCCAATGCACAGAATATAGATCTCAACAGGAACTTCCCTGACCTCACCTCCGTAGTCTACATGCGACGCCGATTCAAGAGATACCGTAGCGACCATATTCCCATCCCCACCTCTTACTGGTTTGGTAAGGTAGGAGTTCACATTGTTGTAAATATTATGTAATAAATCCTATGTGTGCAATATTTATGGTTTTCAAATGTAAATGTTTCAATTTACACAATTTTCAAACTTACATGATCACGTGACTAAAATATGCCCGGTCGTGTGTGACTTGTACAGGTGGCTCCAGAAACGTACGCTGTTATGAAATGGATGCGCTCGATTCCCTTTGTCATATCGGCTAACCTTCATGGTGGAGATCTGGTGGTCTCCTACCCGTTTGACCTTTCAAAACACCCGCTAGAGGAGAACATGTTCTCCCCCAC
>JAZGTI010015721.1:0-10291 GCA_036877585.1 Botia kubotai
TAAATTTGTAAAATGCGGTTGTATATATGGGTCGCGTTAATTTAAAGAGAAAAAAAAAGGGTCGCGCTAAAAAAAGTTTGAAAACCACTGGTCTAACTAACAAATTATTCTGAGAACATCCAGAGGTTTTAGTTTCGCATCTCGTTGCGGATCAAGGGCTGGTTTGGCTTTTTGAGCCACCGAGCGCCACCTGGAGGAATGAAAGATCATTTCATGGGCACAAGTCAGTGGCTTGCGTGTGTGTGTGTGTGTCACACCCACTCTCACTCCAGCAGGACAGGAGAGAGCCTGGCGAAAACTTCACTGGGACGAAAACTAACTTTGTCATTTGACAAATTTGAAAACTAAAGTTAAAAGTGGAATATTTTCCGCAGGTAAATGTCTGCTGCTTTTTTAAAGACTTTAGCGCAGTGTGTGTGTGTGTGTGTGTGTGAGAGAGAGAGAGCTGAAATCTGATACTGCTATTTTAAAAAAGTTTTTTGTATAAATGTAGTTTATTGCATTTTATAACAAAGCTTTTAGATAATAATAATGCGGATGATAATAATAAAGTGAATCATTACTGCTAGTCATTGTTCAACATGTTTATAATGCACTTTCTATAGTGTTTATAATGCTACACTCGTGTATGAATTGTGCTCTGTTATTGTTTAGGTAATTAATGTTAGAATTTAACATTTACATGCAATTTCAATAATAAAATACAAGCTGACGCAGTCCGTGTGCACAGATACATGTCATTGTCATGATCATAAAATGACGCAATATCAATGTCAGAGTGAAAGTCACACTGTGTCGTCATTCAGTCTTGTGCTCGTGTGTGTGACATGAAACGCAACTTTTGCAAAAGGTCTCTGACAACATAACAGGTGCACGTGGACTTGAAGTGCCAAAGTGTGTCGGTGGGTTTGGGATTTGTTTTAAATCATCAGTGACAGCTGCCTTATAAAGCACTAACTATATCTTAAATATTTGCTCAGGAGTCCCATCAGAAGTGTGACGTGTGCAACATCTCCGCTGCTCTCTCGTCATGTCCGTCTCCGCGCTTTCGTTCTCCCGTCTGCTACGGTGCCGTCTGTCCTCGGTGGTTCAGGGTGCGAGTGCGTGCCCGAGCAGGTGCGCGTGCGCGCGGCCGCTGGCCGTGGCCGGGGTCCGGTGGAGAACTGCGCGTTTGGACGTGGATGGAAGCGGACGTCCCGGGACGTGGGATTCGTTCGGGATTTGGGATAATCGAATAGAGGAGCCAATCCTGTTGCCCCCCAGCATCCACTACGGAACGCCAATCCCTCACATCAGCCTGTCCAGAGTGGGCTCAGCATCCCACATCGGCCGTCGCCGTGACAACGAGGACCGTCTGCGAGTGGGCGCCATCACGCGTGACATACAGTACTTCGCGCTCTTCGATGGACACGGAGGAGCGCAGGCCGCCGACTTCTGCCACACACACATGGAGACGCATATCAGGTATATACGCACACACACAAGCAAAAGAAATTCATTTGTAAGTATGTTACAATTTTCTGTGCTTTCTGTTGTGAATCTGCTTTCCAACAATGCAACATTGTGAAAGCGCATTTTAAATTAATTTGATATGAACTGAAAAGCATCATTAAAGTATCATAACAGTTGTACGTACGTATTGCTCACGGAAGAGTCACACGATTGTGTGTGCTTGTGTTTTGTAGGGAATGTTTGGCGGTGGAAACAGATTTGGAGCGGGTGTTATCTGAAGCATTTCTGCGTGTGGATGCTGCGTTAGCTGCACAGCTGCAGAAATACGGAAATGGTATCAAAACATTTGAGATGAAAGAGGTTATATCATATTAATTTAACTGAAGAGGATAGTTCACTCACCCTCATGTTGTTTCAAACCTTTATGAAGTATATCTTCTGTGGAACACAAAGCAAAGATATATTGAGAAAACAAAATAGAAGCAAAATGTCACACAGGTTTGGAAGACTAAGTTCTGAACGTTGCAGTATTTTTCAAAGTGCAATGAGCTCTTTCATCAGATATTTGATCAGATATGGCCACTTTAAATATGTTTTAATTAATTGTTCTGACTCATAAACTTTGTGTGTACTCTTCATTTTCAGCATCTCTTATGATGGTGGGCACCACAGCGACAGTTGCGTTGCTAAGAGACGGGATAGAGCTGGTTGTTGGCAGTGTTGGTGACAGTCGAGCTGTGTTGTGCAGAAAAGGCAAATCACGCAGACTCACAGATGACCACACACCAGAGAGGAAAGATGAGAAGCAGAGGTATAAACACACACACAGTCTCACACACACAACACACACACACTCCAGGAATAACATGTTCTGGTATGTGTAGTGATATGATAACTCTCTGTGTAGATAACAAGCCTGTGTGCTAATTATAAAAGCAGAGAACTCCACCAAGTACAGCTTACGTGTGTATATAGAGAACTGCAAATACAGCTGTCTGTGGAGCTCAGCGCTGCAGCCTGTCATGTGATTGTTTGCAGTTTTGCAGATGTGTTCTTGTAATGAAATGACAGTACGCTCTGTATAAACAGAAGCATTGTGTGTGTGTGTGTGTGTGTGTGTGTGTGTAGGATCCGTCGGTGTGGTGGTTTCGTGGCCTGGAACAGTGTGGGTCAGGCTAATGTAAACGGACGCTTGGCAATGACTCGCAGCATCGGTGACTTTGACTTAAAGAAGAACGGCGTGATCGCAGAACCAGAGACCACACGCATTTTAGTAAGAGTGTGACAGTGTGTGTGTGTGTGTGAGAGAGAGAGAGTGTGTGTGTGTAAGAGAGAGAGAGAGAGAGTGTGTGTGTGTAAGAGAGAGAGAGAGAGTGTGTGTGTGTAAGAGAGAGAGAGAGAGTGTGTGTGTGTAAGAGAGAGAGAGAGAGTGTGTGTGTGTAAGAGAGAGAGAGAGAGTGTGTGTGTGTAAGAGAGAGAGATAGAGTGTGTGTGTGTGAGAGAGAGAGTGTTGAGAGAGTGTGTATGTGTTGGTGAGAGTGTTTGTGTGTGTGTGTGTTAGGGGTTGTGAAACAGTGAGGGTATGTAGTAGCCCTAATCAAACTGAAACATGATCAGTTGTAATAGTGACAGAGATCATTTAGCAAGCATGACTAATAATAAAGTCAATCTGTGATGATTATTGTGTCTCATTTGTGTTTTGTGTTCTGTGGTCTTATAGTTGCAGCACGCTCACGACTCCTTCCTGGTCCTCACTACTGACGGCATCAACTTCATCATGACCAACCAGGAGATCTGTGATGTCATCAGCCAGTGTCATGACCCCACCGAGGCTGCGAACATCATCGCTGAGCAGGTACTGAAGAAATTCCTGTCATCTCCTGTCAAAATGAGCTATGATTGGTCACTTCTTTCTGTTCTGCTTCGTGAACCAAACTGTGTGTCAATGTATTGATTTGTTGTTTGTGTTGTCCAGGCTCTGCAGTACGGCTCCGAGGACAACAGCACGATCATTGTGGTCCCGTTTGGCGCGTGGGGAAAACATCAGAACTCAGAGTACAGTTACTCCATGAGTCGAAACATCGTCTCCAGCGGCCGCTGGGTTTAGCCAGAACACGTCATTTCCACAACTACACTGCCAGCAGACAGTTTTTACTCCTATGAACTAAACAAACGAATAACAGTCTGAAGTAAACAAACTGAAACAAGAAACTCCACAAGTTAGCAAGCTTTCATTGAATCCAAAGACTGTTTGTAAAAATAGCTGCTGTTCAGTCATTGAGCAGATACATCAACCAGATCGATGGTTTTATTGAATTATATTTGTGTCTATTTTTATTGAAGTCTTTATTCTGTTAAATGTTTGGAGCACAAATGCATCGTTTTATAAACGTTTATTTATTTGATGACACCTCTCAAAAAGGTACTGAAAGCATTTACATCGCTACATTTATAGCTAAACAACCCGTCTGTGATCCTGGTCATCAGGATTAGCTGGTGGATTAGCTGGTTCAGGTGTGTTTGGTTAGGCTTGGAGAGGATGGCTCGACTCTCTGAAGTGACATGTGACCTGCAAACGTCCTCAATAAAGAACACTTATTTTTGTTATACACTGTGTTCGTGGTTGTTCATGTTCAGACTGTATAAAGTCTATCTATAAATCGTTACAAATATATATGAGAATATATATTTATTATACGGTTTTGTAAAATACTTGATTCTGATTGGTCAATCGCCGTATTTGGCGGTATTTCTGAATAAGCCCGTTGTCATGGTGACGCGCGGTTGGACTCGAGCTCGTGTTCAGATCCATTAACATCAGTTCTGGAGTCTCATAGTTTCTGACTGTAGTTCAAGACCTCGGAGGACTTCCGTGTCCATTCAACCGTGAACACCACACGTCTGATAGAGGAGTCGACGCTCAGTTAAAACAAGACAAACATCGCAAGTCACCTCACAAAAATCACAATGTGGAGAAGTGAGACCGCAGAGTAATATAAAAATCAATGTAATTAACATTACAATATTATTGTTGTATTCGTGATTGGTCATTCACCTCAATGACTGTAGGTCGCTTGAAAACTCTATTTTCCTCATACTGTGTTATTTCATAGTTTTGAAGTAAGTACTAATATGTCGTAGTATATATTTACTTTAGCTTTGTTCCTCGTGTAATTAGAATAAGAGTTAAAAATACTCAGACATGAAGACAGGTCCTGTTTCTCTGTGAATTACATAATGTCAGTTATGAAACATGATTCAGTCATATTCCATCACTGGAGAAAGTGTGTATACAGGTTTGTCTTTACTTATGAGGCACATTGTCCTCACAAACATACTTAAACATGTCAAACATATTAGATCATTTTCAGTAGGGAAAACAGAGGCTAATACAATGACTTAATTATGTTTCTCTCTAAATCTAACACTGTCAGCTAGTTTGTCAACCAGCACAGTGACCAGTAACAGATTTAGACTTTCTGGTGTAATATCAGTATCAGTATATAAAAATATCAGTCGTCTGGTTTGAAAACATTGAGAGACTGTCTTCATTTTTCTAAGTCAATTTCCTTCAAACTCAGTCATTGATCAAACTGGTTCTTGACAAACAGAGCAGGTAACTGGTTCAAATTCACCCGAGGAGAACACAAGATCATGAGTCACAAGATCATGTGACCTTTAACTTTAGTCTTGACCTATAGACGGTAAACACATGTCACATGTCTTGTGTTTCTGTAGGGTAAAAATACACCTGCCTTGACATCAGAGCAGCATGACACAACTTACTGTATGTGAAAGATGTGCATACATGTGTGTGTTTGTGTTCTGTGTGTAGTTGTGTTTCAACTGTTATGAAACACACACCAGACTAGATCTTAATAGCCTTCAGCTTGTAAGATCAAATAGTTTTAGGTTAATATGCCGTTTAATAATGATTTTGTCTACATACACACGTGATATGTTCTGTTAGTTTAACAGGTAGGGCTAAAGGAGACAGACAGGGACTGACAGAGTATATTACTCAAATACACAGTAAGGTGTGAGAGTTGACTGTGGAAATATAATGCAGTATCTGCTACAGTGTATCGTGAACGGCTCATTTCTGCCCTCTGCTGGTGGACAAACTGAAAACTATTGCAGAGTCATTTTTATGTTGCTGGATATTTCATTTCAGACTTTAAACCATAAAGATCTATTTTAGGGTAATTTAAACAAACATTTCTTTTAAATCTTGCAGATTCTTGCAGCAATTGAGATCAAAGATTTGTTTATGATTTTCACTTTTTTTGAGGTTGATATTTTGTTGAAATGTTTTTAGGTTTGCTGAGGGAAACGGGTAATAACATGACATCCAATGCCAGGCCATAATTTAGACCGGAAACACTGCATCTCTCCAGCGGCACAGAATGAATTGAGCTACAAAACGTCTCTCCTTAACAACATCATTTTGTTTTGTATAAAATCATGGTCTAATTGAGTAATTCATTTCAGTAATAGTTCTGCATTTACAATGTACATTCAAAAACGTCTTCTTTATATTCCCTGAGAATGTACAATATACTATACAGTATATACCACATACCATGATATAGCAGATATAATGATAGGTCATATTTCAGTGGTCTTACATCTACTGAAGTAAAGCACAAGATGGTCTGTGTTTTTATTAAACAGACTCTGTGTTCTTATTAAACAGACTCTTCACATTCTTCATTGAGTTCTGGAAACACAAACACAGTCTCCTCTTACAGGTCAGGGCTGTGTTTGGATTTATCAGAGAAGGCTTTGCACACACAGCCAGTTTCCTGCAGTGTGTTATCACAGTGACAGCTCATGCTACAGCAGACCCTGTGTGTGCAGAGAAACAGAACAGATGATCTGTCAGAAGAGAATTTTAGGATTACTGTCAAACAACTCATGATTGTACTTCCAAAAATATAAAATGAGGGATTATCGTGTTTATGAATGTATTGTTTTGCTGTTATGAAATGTTCAGTATTCAAGATAACTAGTCCTTGACACATCTTTAGCATTTGACGGCTAGTTTCAGTCTGTAAGGAGGGTGATAGTTACAGACATTCTCGTTTGTTCATATTAGTGTGTGTGTGCTTGTGCACCAGGTCTTCACTGCCTGCAGTTCTAATCCGTCTTGGCCACAGCTAACTGGACATCAGTGACAGGAAGTGGATGTCATAAGAGGAAGTACACGCTCAAAGACAGAGCTGCAATGGGTCTTAAAAATCACATCGTCCTGTGTGTCATCACCAGCATTCCCTGTTTCCATGTCTGCAGCACAGCATGCAGCTCTCTCACTCTCTCTCCTGCATGAGGTCTGCTTTCATTATGAATGGGGGATGAGGGAAGGCAGAGTGGTTTGGGGGGGTGACCTAAATTTACACTCTTTTAGTGCTGAGCATCATTACCATCACAGGGAAAGATGCGACTTCCTGTTTCCTCCTAATTATTCAATCTGTTTTCTCTCTCCTCTGCTCTTTGTACAGACTACAGATTATTCTCTCTCACGTTAATTAAATAATTCTATTAATTTATTGTTTTTAGCTCTATTTTATCCTTTATCATCTCAGAGCTCTGCTGTCAGCCATTTTTTATACCTTCATTTCACTCTCTCTCTCTCTCTCTCTCTCTCTCTCTCTTAATATATATACCAGTAGTTTTTGATAAAATGATCCAGAAAATTTGAAGAAATCTTGAGGAATTACTGGCAGATAGTATGAAAAGGATATTTGCGTCAGAGACTCAATGAGCTTCTGGTCATTAGGATGTCATTAAAGACTCCCCCGGCAGATCCAGGCCTGCAGGCCTGGCCTGGGGCTGCTCGGCAGAGATACAGACCCTCCCCTCCTCCCACCCACATCTTCTGATTGTCAATAAAAGCTAATCCAGGATAAGCCTCTGAAACCCTAACCTCACCCTTAACCATTAAAGAGACAGCTGGGGTTAACATCTTCATCACTAACCAGCTGTTACCCGCTTCCCTAACTAACCAAAATCATTTTAACCTGCTAGTTACATTATTATGGTATAATGTAGATCATATTGCTAAAATAATGTTTACTTGACATCCGCCTGCGCTCTTATGAAAGACATTAAATGACAAAGATTCTGGGTTCAATTACAAATGAATTCAGAATTTACAGCTACAGAAACAAAGAGATTTTGGGTGAAATCTGCGACCTGTTTTTAGGCAGTTTTCTGAAACTCAGTGAGGTTTGCCATGATCACGTCTCATATTTAAACCATCCGCTCTGGTACTTGTTTCATTATTGCTTAAATTATCTAATGGACCATGACGTGCACCATACACAGAGATGATGGGCGGAGAGAGAGATAGACAGAGAGAGACTATCTACGGCTACAGATAAGCGTCACACCGACACATCCGTCGCGTTTTACGGTGAAATACGTGGCCTGAATCAACCACCGGACACCGAAAATCTTGTGTATAAACAACTGTCGTCTGCTGTCGGTCTCTGTCAGGAGGAGAAACGAGTCATTCACGACAGCGATCGAGTGAAAACGAGGAAAACCCGCAAACAAACGGGCGGATTACGGGCGACGTGCTGCTTTATTTAAAGGTAACGTTTGTTTATCTCATGCGTGTGATTTATATATGATTATACATAATTTGATCGGTTTATGGTATTGTTCTGCGTTTAATACATCGGTTTATCAACGCGCTGACATGCTTATGGCATTGCTTTCTCTGTTATGCAGTATATACTGGTTTGACAGTATTGTATCTTGTATATATGCACAGTAACAGTGTGTCGTTATATAGTGACAGACGCTACACCCGACAGTGAAGCTTTATGCACAGCTGTCCAGACATCCTTAGAAGATTTAAAGGGATTCTGGACCACAGACACACGACAGATCATTTTAAGCGGACGGGGAACTTTGGTGTGTATATGTGTGTGTGTCGCGTTGTAATTTATGGTAGCCTAATAATCATTTGGAGAAATGTATTTGGGAAGGTTTACTAAAGCTTGATGTTATGAACACACGATGATACTGTAAGTGGACTGTTTCTGTGATCTGGTCTGATGCTGTCTTCTGCATACTGTAATCTGCACCCGTTTGTACATAATGCAGCTCTGTGTGAGGAAGAGACACATGTATGGTTTGGCTGAGGGAATGATGCTAGTGTTGTTTGGGGAATCTGTTTAATTTGTCTGTCCAGGGGGTTGTGGGGGCAGAAATGTTTCATAGGGCTGATGGGTAATACAAGAGGTCCCTTGTGTGTGTGGGGGGATATTGGTATAATTAGATGGTTGTGGTGATGGTCCAGGCTCTGCTCTTTGCTCTTTTTGGATGGACACTGGAGGAGTGATCGTGTGTCAGAGTTGCTGTCTTCTGCATGTAATAAAAAGTCATTTTAAAAGTGCGCGAGTGACACGGTCCACATCACAACTGTAATAATAAGGATTCAAGGAAGGATATCTTTGGGATAATTATTTTCCAGCTGATGAAACAATAAAATATTGACAGCCAATCAAATTCATTTAAATTTAAGGGCACACACATTTCCTCAGTGTGTGTGCTTACAATAAGTAACATTTATGGTCAATATAGTCACCTTTATAGTCATTTTTATAGTCACCTTTATAGTCATTTTTATAGTCATCTTTGTAGTTATCGCTATAGTTATTGTTCTTGGTGTGAACACATCTATATAGTCATGTTGGTTTTGAAGTGGGAAATGACACTACAGTGCACCTGTGTTCTTGTTGAAGCTGTGACATCATAATGCCCATATAGGGTGTCTGCTGTTACTGTGAAACCCTTGAGTTGTTTACGTCCCTGGAAAGCATCCAGTCAATCAGAATAATCAATGCAACCTCACACACTCACACATGCACTTTTAAAAGCATTAGGTCATGTTTGCAGCTTTAGTGCTTTGGGGTCAAAGCGAGGTTGAGTTTTATTTACCTTATTTACCTACACACACACACACACACACACACACACACACACACACACACTAAATCGGTCAATACAGGGTGTGGAGTGATTGGCTCATTAGCACCTGTCACCGCCCACTTCACTCATATTAGTCAATTACTGTGAAGAGAATTAAACGTTTACATCATCCAGACATACTCTCGGAATTATGAGATTAATCAGACAGTCAGATTTAAGACTAGAGCCTTAATTACTGATAAATATTTACAATGATTTATTCGATTTTTTTAGACGTTACATTTGATTCATTAAAATTTGAATCATTTCAATGAATGTTTTTCATTTTCAATGAATTTGTTAGATGTTCAGATGTTTCAGTACAATATATATAAAAACTTGTTGTTTGAATATTGTGTTCACGTGGTAAAGCCAGTGTGGAAAACATGTAAACTGAGCAATTACACCATATCTCACATATGATCAGCAGGCTGAAGCACATTGTCAGGAATATTTTTATCCTCATCACCCCGTCCTGCCAGACAGATTTGCATTAGTATAGATGTTGAACAGTTAGGGAACTTTCTAGAGAGGAAATGTGTCTAAAGGTTTGTAGGTTCAGATAGACAATCTGTGTAATTCCTGAGTACTTGCTTAATCCACTGAGGAATGTTCTGTCTCAACACAGTCAGATTCACTGTGCCTGTGTCATTTAAACTGTGTTGTGAAATACAGAGGGAGGTGACACGTGTGTGTGTGTTTTGTCAAGAAGAAACAGTGTGTGGTTAGTGTTAGCTGTAAATGCAAAGAGATAACAACACAACAGCATAGTTGGCATCATCATCGTCTTAGTTGTTGCCTAGCAACAGTGGTAAACAACCCGAACCATTGCTGTAGAGGCTGAAAGGTGGTATTATTT